>QVRM01006788.1:0-77297 GCA_003439945.1 Dermanyssus gallinae
GTTCCGCCCAGAGCTGTGTGCTCTGGAGTTCCTCGAGTCCATTGCCGCAGTGGACGCACGTGGGGCTGGGGCCTTCCCAATCCTGAATAGGTACGACTGAAGGTCGCCGTGCCCCGTCAAAATCTGGGTGGTGTGGAAGGTGAGCTCCCCACCGGGCCGGTACAGCCAGTCATTGATGTTAGGGACCAGCTTGCGGAGACTGGCACCTGGGTCCCCCTCGCCAGGCTCCCACCACTTCCCCTGCCATAGCAATGTGTGTTGCCATGCCTCTTCCTTCTTAAGGCTCTGGTCGCCCCACAGGCGGCGGCGCTCTTCTGCCTTCAGGTCCCATGGGATAGTGCCCGCGAGCACGAGCGCCGCCGCTGTGCTAACCGTGCGGTACGCCATGGTGACCCTAAGGCTCCGACCCGTTAAGCCCACCATAAGCGGGTTCTATTTGCCTTAGTCTTCAGAGCGGTTGGTAGGCCAGGCCGAAGCCCCGTATAAGGCGACTGGACTCGGCCACGGACATAATAATCCTTCTTCTTGTTCGTTTAGGGCCGTATGTGTTTGGCGCATGAGGCGCGCGAAACTATTGGCGATCTTCAATGCCCTTTCTGACGCCCGCCGTAGGTGTTTAGTACCCCGGAGGCCCCGGTCCAGAAGACCCCCGAGGTACTTTGTAGTATTGACTACAGCAATCTCCCTGGTCCTCCAGGACAAAGGTGCGGCGGGGGCAACCCCTCCGACCCACCAGGAGAATAGCTTCGCTTTTAGCGGGGGCCAGGGTAAGCTCCGTATTTGCATCCAGTGCGCAATGTCGAAGAGGGCTTCATTCGCACGCGCCCTCAAGCTGGCCCTTGTCCGGGCCTGGACGGTGATGACCAGGTCGTCAGCGTAGGCGAGGAGTTCGACTCCGGGTGGGAGATCCCCCAGCCGCAGCACGTCATCGTACGTGATGTTCCATAGCAGGGGGCCTAGTATTGAGCCCTGCGGCACCCCTGCGGTCATGTTAAAAGTTTGGTCGTGTGAGTGGATATTCCCTGTCGTGTAGGTAGCTCGATAAAAATTCCGTCTTAAGTACAGGGCACCCTTTTCCTGTGGAGAGTATCGAGGATGACTCTCCAAGGGAGGCTATTAAAAAGCGTTCTTCACGTCCAGTAGTATTGCTAAAAATAGATCTCGGCGTCCGGGCGGGGAGTCGCGAAGTGCGTTCGGCCTTTAGTTGGATTTTCTTTATGCGCTGCAATGGTGGAGCGACCTTTACGAAACCCATATTGGGCCTCGGAAAGGAGGCCGTTCTCCTCCGCGAACTCTCGTCGTGCCTCTACCATGGACTCGAAGGCCTTGGCCAGGGAGCCGAGAAGGCATATGGGCCGTACGAGCCGGGGCCCTTAGGTATTAGCACGAGGGTCCGCGGCCTTCCATGCGGTAGTGAACAAGCCCGGTCCGAAGCATCTCCGTCGCCGCGGCGGCCACTTGCCTCTGGGGTGTTCCTTCAGCAGGAGCTTAAAACCGCGAGGACGGGGATTCCGTCTGGATCCGGTGCCTTTCCCGGCTTGAGGCGTTCCCCCCGCTGCGAGAACTTCGTGCGGGGCTACCTCTGATATGCTGTCCTCAGACTCCCCTGTGTCATCTAAGTACGGGGTTCGGTCAAAGGGCGGGTGCCGCGGGAAGAGTGCCACAACTATTTCCCGGGTTTCCTCCGACGTAAGCTCCACTCTTTGTTTAAAGGAGGGAAAACCCCGCACCATCTTATACGGGCGGCCACATGGGTCGTCCTCCAGCTCTTCGAGAAAGGCTCTCCAGAGCGTTCCTTGCTCCTGGAGAGTTTCCTACGCAGGCAGGCTCGCAGCCTTTTATATTCCGCGCCGTGTTGCAGGGCAGCTTGCCCCTCAGGCGCGGCTCGCCGAGCGCGGGTGAGGAGACGCCGTGCCCGGATGCACCTTTTCCTGAGGCCTCCTATTTTGCTCGTCCACCAGTTCTTCGGGGTCCTTCGATGCAACCGGTGTGCTCCGCGGCCCGTGACGACTCTGCAGACGGCCTTGAGGAGGTTTTGAAGGCCCGCGGGTGTTGTTGGCATCCCGTCCTGGTTGATAAGGGTTCTAAGGGACTCCCGGATCTTGTTGACCCCCTGGCGCCTGGTTGTAGGACGAAGCGTTGTGGGCGGTCCCTCGCGGGAGATAGTCACGTAAAACTCAAGTATATGATGGTCACTTAGAGATTCCTCGTCTAGTAAAACCTTCCAGTCTAAAATCTTATGTGCTTCCGTTCTTCTTGTTATTGTAAGATCGATGTACGAGGTGTGCCCAGCTCTGTGGAAGGTGGGCGTACCCGTGTTAAGAACAACTAGGTCCTCCGCCGCCAGCCACTCGAGGACGGCGTGTCCTCTTCGGTTGGTGGCCGCAGAGCCCCATGTAGTGGAAACTGCGTTAAAATCTCCGGTTAAGACTAGAAGTGGCACGTCGTTTCGGTTAAAAGACTCTGTCAAATTGTCTAAGAACCTATGAAGTCTTCGAGAGTGGAGTTGGGACTGCAGTAGCAGGAATAAAACCGCCCAACGCCCGTTAGATCCACCCAAGTAAAACCCTACCCGCTGCCGTGTCCGGAAACCCGGAGGCGACAGCGGTTGCCTAGTAAAATGCTTGTCAAATTGTTTGCTTCTGTAAAAAGGTCCGGGGTCCCGTTTTTCGCCCACCGGACGTTCGGCTCACTGAGAAGTAGCAGATCGGTCCCAGACCTGCTACTAATTTGCTGGAGCATGTTGTGGGCATCCATGCTCCGGTTGCAGTTCAGCTGTAATGCTTTAAGAGTAGTTGTCATATACGTTGTTTAAGATTCGCCCGTGTTTGACTGCTTTGTGGATCGGGAGTCTATGGGAGAAGATGGTTGCCCCCCTTTCGACTCCTTTGCGCTACCAGGGTGAACCCGTCCTGGTCCTGAGCGCCTCTGGGGTGGTCTCCCGCTGTGGGGAGCACCGTGCTTTGGTCGGGCGCAGACCCTGTTGAGGGGGGCGGCAGCCTGCCTCGGTTGCCAGACTGGTTGCCGCCGCGGCGAAGCTCTGCAAGTTGGGCTCTGTACGTAGGGCAAGCAGCGGCGTTGGCCGCGTGCCCTTTCTCGCCGCAGTTGTAGCATTTGGGGTTTTGAGTGCATTCCCTCGACAGGTGCCCCAGTACCCCGCATTTGTGGCAGCGCCTGGAGGTCGCCGCTTCAAATGTGCACGAAGTGGTTGTGTGCCCTACTCGCTGGCACTTCTGGCACGTGGGGACGGTGATCCATTCCACAATATGGCAGGATAGACATCCCAGTTGGACCCGCTTCAGGTCCAGCGCTCGACGGGCATCGGGCGGCGCCACACGACCATCTTCCGGTAGCCCCTTTCGGGGGGGGTCCACCATTAGTGGCCCCTCCCCGGCCGCCTGTAGGGCACCGAGGAATGCGCTGGCCCCTCCTGGCGCTGCCTCCGTCACTACAAGTCTCACGTCCCCGCTTGTGCCCGTTTGACCGAGACCTTGTAGGAGCCGGTGTCCACCTTGGCCCTAAGATCCCTAATGGTCTCTGCGTAGGTCTTCCCTTCCTTCTTTTTAAGTAGAACGGTAGTCGTTGGCGTGGACGTGGGACTTTTTGAAGCCTCGGCAACCCGTTTTTTCCGCTAGGGGGTAACTGCTAGGCGCAGCTCGTGAGTGCGGGCTAAGCACTCGAGGAGCTTGTCGACTCCCGTCCGCCCTCCCTCGCTGGTCATGTAGCAAGGGATCGCCGGTAGGTCTTCTGGGCCCATGAGGGCCTTCGCCTTTATTAGTACTTGCTCCAGGAGATTCTTGTGCTGGAGCAGCGTCGCGTCTTTGGGGAGCCGAAGTGCCACCAGCGCCCTGGTAGTCGGCTCCCCGTCGTCTCCCGACTCCGTTATTCGGCGGGACAGTACCACGCCTGCCTTGCTTCCGGCTTTCCCGGCAATGCCCTGGAACTGGCAGGCCATGTTCCTCCAAGTGGCACTGTCGGATGCGTCCCCCTCCCTGTCCACAAGCACCCGGAGGGGACTATCCCTTGTTATGCTGGCTCCGAGGGTTGTCACCCTCGTGTAGACAGCTAAAGGCCAGTCTTCTGAGAGGAGGCTTTTGAGATCCTCTTCCGTGTCGCAGCCCTCGATCATTTTATTGATCTTTTCGGCCTGCCTTTCCAGGGCAAAGCCTTCTGGGGTGCATTAGCATCCTGAGCCCGTTGTATTGCTTTCCGTTTGTGTGCCTGCGTCCGCTCCTTCTGGCCTGTTAAGTGCCACTTGAGCCCTCTTTACAGCCGCCCGGAGTTGCTCCGCCAGAATCTTCACGGCCGTATCTAGAGCTTTTCGTCCGCTGACATAGGCGCAGAGCTCTCTTGTCAGTTCCGCGACGTCGGAAAGGCCACCAGGGAGTGCCGTTGAGGGCCCGCCATCCTCCTCTTCGGCGATAGTTTGGGGGGCCACGCGCCCGGGCTTATCATGGTCCTTTGGGGGGCGAACGAAACATCGAAACATCGAAGTAAATAAATAAAAATAAATTGAAAAGAGGGATTAAATAAATAAATATAAATATAAAAAATTAAAAAAAAAAGTTTTCGCATGGATTTGAACTTCGTTCTACTTGATCGAAGTCCGAGGCGTTGCCCCTGCACCGCCGGCTATTTACACTCGGACAGTGTCTACTACCACCTCTAACCACTGCTTGTGGTGTGTGGCAAATATACACACTAGTATATACAATTCGAGCGCGTTAGATACACGAAAGCACCGCGGCTGCACGAACTATGTACACTTGCAGGGTATATATACAGAATTATATACACTGGCCTAACTGCGCTAGTCAGCTAATGCTACTACTTGTAAACAAGCGAGCCGGTAGCACCAATCGTTCTCAAACGTTCGAAATCGAACGCTCGATCTCGCTGCGTAAACTTTGCGTCACAAAACAGTTTCACGATGTATTTTGCAGGTTTTTGAATGTCACGCCGGATTCTTCACCGGGTTAACTTCCAGGTGCGATTGGTCAGCCCGCTAAGGGCCTCAGGTTCCCGCACCTTTCAGCTAATGAACACGGAGCAAAACACGACGTGGCCGCACGAATCGAATGCCATAAGCAGACAGACACAAAAGTATTGCCGACCCATTGTGTGGTGGCGCTTACAGCTCGATAATCAGTTAACTTATTTTCATAGCTCATCACTTCGTAACACCTACCAATACACTCATCAGTTCGTTATGCGAGAGCTCGAACAAAAATATTTCTGAATTCCCGCAGAGAAACGCTCATTGGAGGGAGAGATCTTTAGCGGCCAGATAGTGCGCTTTAAGTATGCGGCGGCCGGCACAATAAAGAATGATGGGAAAATGTATAGATCATTCATTTTTGTTATAAATAAGAGGTGAAGCGATACTTGTCTCCCGAGAAAATATGCGCTATATATATATATATATATATATATATACATATAAATATATATATATATATACATATATATATATATATATCTATATATATATATTATATATATATATATAATATATATATATATATATATTATATAATACCGTCAAAGCAAAAAGAACGCACCTAGCTTGAAGCGACGAGCTTGGTGACGGCTTGCAGGCTTCGCGTCGCAGTGGCTATGCAAGAGAGCAGGATAATTTTAGCATATCAAAGGCGTCGAAAAGTCCGCTTTGGATCTGCTTTTACGAAACAGCGGTTAACAGAGATTGGAGAGAAGGAGATATGCATCGCGAGGGCGGTAACGTTTGTCTGTTGCTTCCTATATATATGCTAAGTAGAGCTGACACACCTCACATACTGAGATGTGTCTATAGATGTGGGCGCGTCGGTGTGTTTGAGTGTGCTAGATCTACTGAAGCGTGCGGATAGATAGATGAATGTATATGCATCATGTGTATAGTGCAAAGGTTTGTCAGCCAAACTCATTAACTATAAGCCGCGTTTGAAGTGGTTGGGGAAACCCTACTGCTTACGTTAGGCTCGACTGCTCAAGATCACGATGTCATCATACTTGTATACGATGTATGAACCAAACGTTAGGTATAGCAAGTATTGAATTAACGAAATATAACACAAGGCGAGATAATATTTAACAATTCCGTCGGTTTAAAAAATGTGCATTTTAGGCTTTACAACACAATATATATATATATATATATATATATATATATATATATATTTCGTTAATTCAATACTTGCTAACGTTTGGTTCATACTTCGTATACAAGTATGAGGACATCGTGAGCTTGAGCAGTCGAGCCTAACGTAAGATATACGTATATATGTAAGATATACGTGTGTAACGTAAGATATACGTATATATATATATATATATATATATATATATATATATATATATATATATTGTCAAGCAAATGCTTCAGAACGCTTCACAGAAGCCCAAAAGGGCACGTCATTAGGAAATGGAAAAAAAATACGGAGGAAGCGTACACATTGGGCTGTATGATAAAATATCTACCAGAATGTGTTGCCAATTTGCAAGCTCTGAGCTTGCAATTACGCATCAATCACGCCAGCTCTCGTTAAGCGTGGTTAACGAGAATTAGCCGATAGGGCTAAATTGTGAGACCAAAAATCCCACACGAGCATAATGACGGAAAGGTGGGTGATATCGGTGGTGCTATGCGAAGTGTTGACCAAAGACTTGGAGCTGACTTCCTGCCTGACGCCTTAATTCCCGGCGGCAACTTCCCGGACGACTTGGGTATATTGATAACCCCAAAGGGAACACCGTATTGTTGAGCGGTTGAACTCATTGCTCTAGCAGATTTCTGACTTAAGAACAATAAAAAAAAAGACCAAAATAAAGAAAGCATCGGATGTACGCACAGAACAGCTCGGACGAATGCACAAGTTGTCTTAACGAAAAATGCCTCTACACCGATATTTCCCAAATACCTGAACACCAACGTCTCCCTCGACCAATTTTAATGGAAACTTAAGTTTAGGTCGAGAGGGCGACTAAAGAAGACATCCGGTTTAGAGTGCAAGGGGAAAAGAGTGGCCGGGGGTTACGAAAAGTCTTAGCAAGTTTGTATGCGGAAACCTGGTACTGGTGCATACGGAGAAAGTAGAAACGCTACGGCATCGAGCCGAGGAACTTCAAAGAGGAACTAAAGAAACCCCATAAATGCCAGGTTCAAGGCGAGGGCGAAGTGACAGCAGACATCCCACGCAAAGGACTAGAGGAATCTAAGCGCGGGAGGAAGGGGGGTCAACGTGCCGGGATCGAATGAATCGATCCCCCGTAAAATACGAGATGCCAGAGCATAGGTCACACGGCAAAGGGTTATGCCGAATACTTGCCCCGAGATCACAGATGCAATTGCTGCAGAACCACCGGAAGGGAAATGCACTGCTGATATGGAGCAGTTCTGCGTGTGCTCTGCAGTAGGCCCAACGAATCCTATAGAATGTCCTGCCTACACAAAAGAGAAAATACCTACCCTTTAAAAAGGAGGGGTTGAAAGAAAGAAAGAAAAAAGGGGTTGAAAGAAAAGCGGCACAGGCTGAGATAGTCGACTCGCAGGATGAGGAAAGAGACGCTCAGGAAGGAGGTAGTTGGGGTTGTACCAAATTGAAGCACCTTTAACAAAAAATCCTTATAAAAGCATGTGAGAAGACAAATGCATCTGTTCCCTCTGATGGGAAAATGCTGCGCCCAATTGGTGCTGCCCCGAGTTGACTATGTTGAGAGAGTGGCTCAGGAGGAGTGGCGGGAAAAGCAGATGACCGTTAGTTTAAATACAAGCCTAAGCGCTCGAACCTAAAACGTTAGTGCTGAACTCAATTGATTACACAGATCGTTCGGGCCAAAGTGAAGCGCTACAATAGACAAACTGGGCAGGAGGGCACCAACAAGGCATCCACTAGATTTGACAGAACCCATTGTGGGTCAAACCTGGATTATATATATCCGGTTGAAATTTGAAGTGGAGAGAAGCAGGCTGTTGTTCACCCCATCCAATTAACGCGGTAGAGTGCATGTGAGAACATCGTAGCGTCCCCGTTGCAAAAAATTGGCGAATGGAAAGTAACGAGGTGTTATAAATTTTTTGACTGCCAAGGGCGCTCAAGCGGCCAATAGTACTCACCGGGTGGTGACCGTATACGGGGGAGACTTCTTTGGCCGGGAGCCTTTACGAAAACGATCTCGAAGAACGAAGAAACATAATAATAAGAAACAATAACCGCCGAACTCGTCGGCGAGGTGGACGACTTGATGAGAAATGATCAAAGTGTAAAATGCGCATGCAGCGATAGTAGGCGCCAGCATTGATACAGTGGGGACAACAGGTTGGGTTACCGTAAGGTGTGCGCATAGTAGGTTCCAAAGAAGATCAGCGTACCGCTAAAGAAATTTCGTACGCGGCTAGCACTGCAATATCTGTTCCGGTGTCATAAACCCCCTGCGTTTTTGAGAACATCGTCGCCGATGACAAGAGTTGATGTCCTAGGTCCCGAACATGTCGTTTTAAAACTTCCGTCAGTTTGAACCGTTAAAAACCATCTCAAAGGGAGGCGCTTCAACCCGGATGACGAAATGAGGGACACAGTAAACGACTGGCTCCTATCACACACATATATATATAAATATATATATATATATATATATATATATATATATTCATTAATTCATTCATTTATTTCCACACCATGTTGGCTAGAACAATACCTAATCTATACCTACATACAAACAAACACGTTGGCAACAAATAAGCCGTAACACACATATTTACAGCGGTAAGTTACCAGAAGTATTCACCAATCGTGATAACGAGATAAAATATATACAGTGACTGGCGTGATACTTTGAACATGGATTGCCACAATTTTTACAAACACAAGATTCATTCGGCTCATGGAATCCCACTGTTCGACACACGACGTGGTGATACATACCCGTGCACTGCAAATCGCATAACAATATGGCGGTTAGTCCTACCTACATCTTTCCATGAATCTGATGTCATTGCCCCAACTGTGTAAAACTCTGGATCAATTTCTGTTATTTTAACTTCGTATTTACTGATAAAACGATCGTATTTCGGTGTCGCAGGAAGATTCAGTCGCCTCTTCAGGTCCTCTACGAACAGCGGGGTATCCGCCAGCAAGTACACGAGTCTATTCCGAGCTGAGCTGTGCACGCCAAGCACTCGCTTCAGAAACGCGGAAATAACTCCATCAAAAGAAGTCAGGTTAGTCGGCGTTGAATATATATATACATATATATATGAGATTGAGTAATATACCTAGTACACATGTTCTAGGAAGGCAAATGTCGCTCCACTTGCATTCTAAATAAATTCCTTATATATGATTGATTGATTTATTGTTCGCTTGGCATGTATACCTAAATACACAACTCACCCTTTTATATCAGGGGCGCTTAGAGCGGCAGCATATATATTACCTACGCATCCATATAATCCATGTCTACTTCAATACCTACTGAGTATTTGCTTTCCATTGTGACAACCTCTTCTTTGTAATATCGACCACGTCATTTCTAACATTGGGTCCTAGAGCTAGGGCCTCCGACAGCTCTATATCTCTGCTCCCCCCTGAGGCTATACATTCTTTAATAATATGTTCGATGGACTCATTCTTTAGCCCACATGCTCGACATGCTGTACTTTGCCCGTCCTTATATTTAGCTCTATGTATCCTTGTATCCAACATGCCTGCCCTGGCATCTGCCAATAGCCCACTCGCTCTTGAATTATCGTATACCCATTCTACCCCGCCCCTTTCCCGCTTTTCCTTTCCATACATAATTGCCAAACTTAATTTGGAGCCCATCGCCAATTTTCATGTGTCTGTATATGACTTGTTTACCTTCAATTTCACCATTTTCTCTGATACACTCGCTCTTGCCCATTGCTGACAATTGTACCCAATCTCCGTAGCTGCAAACTCTACTCTGCAATCCCACTTCGTTTTAATCCTAAGTGCCGTCTTTACCAGCTGCATCTGTTCAACCCATCTTTTATTTGTAACATTTTCAATTCTACTACTAAATCTAAGCTTCTTTGTTCTTCCCTTTGTATAAATGTTGACATTTTCCCTTTCCCCTCAAGAAATTCCCTGGCGCAATTAAACCGGCAATCTAATGCAAATCCTATCACCTCTCTTTGTATCGTTTCTAACTTCTTTCTCAACCCTGCTATGTGGACCAGAGAGGCATTAGCAAAGGTCAATCCTGGCACATACATGGCCTTCCATATATTCCTTGTTACTATATATTTATTAAACCCCCAAAGGCCCTTACACCTTACTGCATTTCTTCCTCTTTCAGCCTTCTTCCTCCTCCTTATCTCTTCTTCCTCTAACTAATCATCCCCTGTAGTCATTGTCACCCCAAGATACTTGTTCTGATTTTTATAACCCAATGCTTTTCCCTGTACTACAAGCTTCTTTGCCCCCCTAGTCCCATTAAATACTAAAACTGCGCTCTTTTTTTATGAAACGCTATGCTCAGTTCCTCATATATACACACGTTTCCCCTATCTGCCATCCCAAACCCGTTCTATTAAGCCTTCGCGCTATTCGCTCTATTTACATCAGAAAAATCTCGGATGACAACGGACAGCCTTGTCTGACCCCCTTAGCAACTATAAACTCTTTAGATTGTTCGGCTGCTATTATTATTCTTACCGTGTTATTCCTGTAAATTTCTTCTAGTAACTCCACCCAGCTTCTCTCCAAACCCTCCTCTAACATGATTTGATACAACATTGTTCTGTCCACCATATCATATGCTTTTTTAAGATCTAAAAATCCTGCAAAACACCCTTGTATCTGCAATCTCGATGTTTCCACAACCTGACTTAATAAAAAAAATGATCATCTAGCTTATACCCTTTCCTAAATCCGCACTGCCATTCTCCTATTTTCTCATTTGTCTCCAGAATACTCTGCACTCTACTCTTAAACACCTGCATAAATATTCGATACGCTATAGGTGTAATTGTGATTGGTCGCCTATTTTTTAAAGTGTCATTATCTACCCCCTCCTTGGGAAGAAGAGAAACTCTTCCTTTGCGCCAACCTTCCGGGATTCTGCCCCCTCTAAATATATTATTAAATTGCTTCGTTAGATAATACACGTACTCTTTTCCCAACGCCTGGATAATTTTCGGATTCATTTTCTTTACCTTCGATCTCATCTGTGGTTGTTGTAATCTCCGTGCTAGTTCCTGTTCTTTCTACACTGTTGACGCTAGTCGTGAAAAATAGTGCTTGTAGCGCGGTGTCCATTTCATCTGTTGTGTATGTTCTATCCTGGACGTTATTTTCCATTCTTGTATTTTCCTGTCTCACACAGTTCCAAAACCGCTTTGCTCGCAGGCCCTTGGGGGCCTCCAAAATCCTGTTAAATTCCCTCTCGTCTGTGTTTTTAATTGCGTCTTGTATTAACATTTGAGCTTTGTTCTTAGCTTCCTTGTAGTTTCCTTATTACTCTTCTGCCTTGTCTGCGTCCTTTCCCATTACTTTTCTATGCTCCTTACTACATCTTTTCCGCTCCATGATTGCCCTATTTATTTGATCATTCCACCACCCTTGTTCCCCTCCCTTTTGAATTTCCTTCCCTATCTTACAGCAATTGTCATATGCGTCTTTAATATTCCTATGCATCTCGTCTACTAACCTTTCCCCATTTGCCATTAAGAGCTGTTTTATGTATTCTACTTTCTGCGCCCATTTGTGTTTATCCAGAGATTTATTTTGTACAACTATGCGCCATGGCTATATATATATATATATATCCGCTCAGCTTGTAACAGGGTAGAATAGTCCTCACTATAATGATTGTACACTGCTGACCGTGGTTATATACCTTGCTTTTGCACTCGGTCGTAATTTCGGGAAACCCATTTTGTGTGCATACCTTTAAATTAAATCCATATATAGCAAACCCGGTAGCGAAGCAAACTCTATCCTGTAATAGAGGATGTGATAAGTTTGTAAAACACTAGTAAAGCTAGTAAATACAAGGCGACCCTCTGTGGAATGCAGGCAGTACAGTTCACAAGATAGAAATCACAAGATAAACGCAACGAGGGCAAAATATTTGGAATATCAACGTCCAACCAATGGACCTTATCTTGCCATAAAGCGTTTCCTAGCCGGGATCCTACTATACAATGTAATATATCTCCTTTGTATGTTTCCACATAAAACATTGTCAACTAAATTCACGAATCGGCAGTCTTAGCGATAAAATCTTGTATCGAATGAATTTGGTAGCAGCAGACAGATAGTTACTGGCTCTCCATCAAAAACGTAAAAATGTTTGTTAAATAAAAAAATATTTAATTGCGGATGATTTCCAGAAGCGTGTATGCTTAGTCATTACGCTTGTTCGGGAGCAGTTATCATCGATAAAGTACTATGAATTCGAATTGAAAGAGTCATACCGAAACGATGGAAACCAAGAAGGTCACTCTCTTCCTGACCGATATTGTATTTCATGAGAAATGGCAATATATCGATATCAAGCTAACACCTTTGTTTTTAGTTTACTTTAAAGATAACTATTTTTTTTTCAGACGAACCCTATATATACTAGGTGAATCTAATAGTTCGTAGCATCTCCTGTCTACAATTTTAAACTGCGGCAGAAAACGGCACTTTTCCGCAGTGTGTCATTATGAAACTAATGCACCAACGTATACTATAATAACCAAAAAGTCAAAAAACTCTTAATAACTGATCGCCGATTGAAGCTGCCCGAAATCGCATACGAGTTGGGCATTAGCTAGATGGTTGAGATATTGCATCAGTATTCATGCATGAAAAAATCAAAAACTGGATTCACTACTTACCTCACTCGACGAAAAACTTCCTGAGTTTTCCGCTCAAAACGAGGAACATTTTGACCGAAATGGTTTTAACAATTTTCTGAGTTGCAAAAGATATTCCATTAATTGACGAGCTTCCTACAGGAAAAGGTATAACTAAGGAGGACTACGTAACACTCTTGGACCAGCTTAACAATAATAATAGACTATTTAAGATTAACAATAATGTACCGATCAGGATCCGCTGTTTTGCCTGAGGCGCCGCGTCTCCCCTTGGATATGAGTTTCAACTATGACACTCCGGCTGAGCCCCGCTCAACAAGACGGCGGCCACCATTTTCAACGCCGTCCACCCAGCCAGCCTGCCTTATGACACCTGCTATCGCATGTATATACTGCGGTGGCTTGTTCAGGAGCTCAGAACCAAACAGTGATGCAGTTGTGTGCATACATTGTAAATTCAGAATTGAAAAAGAAGTGAAGGAAACGAATATAATTGAGCTTGTGGATAAACAGGCTGTTTGAATGATAACTATTGTGTTAACGTCGGAAAAACATTGTGTGTTTTTAAATCCGCCATTGAAGACCTCAAGAAAGCGATTTTAAGAACGGACAACGATCATGATGAAAAATTCAGAGCTATTTTTACCAAATTAGATTTTATCTCAGCTCACGGTGAATTGAGCGTCGCCGTCCTCTCTCCCTCGCCTCAAACAGAGAAAAACGCACCAAACATAATGACAACAATGGCCAGTGCAACAGCAACAACAAAAACAGGCGACCAGACCAACGACCTACCGGCTGGTGCACGAAGGATCACAGAGGCTCTTGAAACTGCAGCAGCAGCAACAATACCATCAAGCGTATCAAACATCGGCTCACTGATTGCTGCAGTGGTGGAGGACAGCGCGGCAGCAGCGGTAGCTACAACATCAGACACCAAAACCAACGGGTTGCCGGCTGCAGCTTCTTCCGCGCTGATTGAAAATAGTAAAACAGCAGTTTTATCCACAAACAACGGAATCCCAACTGCTATACGCAATGTCACCGCTTGCACACAAACATACATCTTCGTGCAGGCTGGCATCGATGGCACTGCAGTCGACTCTCAGCCTACCCGAGAGTCGTCCTTCCACTCACCACCCGTCAAGTCCGTTCTTCTGGCCGGTGACTCCAACATCTCCCGGCTTGCGACGAACGTGCTTGACATGATGGGTGGCGACGTGCGCTGTAATATCTCGGGGCAAGGCGGCGCCACGTTAAGCAAGGTTATCGCAAACGTGCGTCGCCATATTGCCATATATAACACACAGCCGACGGACCAGCTCGTCATGCTGCACGCCGGGTTGAATGATATCTTGAAGAGCCCAGCCAGTGAGGATATTGTCGAGGTGTGGAGGCGGATGGAGCATCAGCTGAATGACCTGGTGAAGTTCTGCGAAGCCAACAACGTCAGGCTGACCGTTTGTTCTATCCCGGTAGTAATAGGCGGTCCAGGCAAAGACCGCCGCGCGGATTGCGAAGTTGTTAACGGTAAAATGTGGGCTAAATTTAAGGATTCGGCCGTGCTTTATCGTGACTTCTCGTATATCCAGCGCTGTGCCCGGTCTATGGACACCGATGGAGTTCATTTCAACCGCCGTGGAGCAAGGCAGGCGGCCAGGCCTATCGCCCGTGAAGCCGCCAGTTTCCTGGGAGTGAAACCTAATATTGCGGGAATTAACATTAAGTTCAATGCAACTCGGCGTCAACCAGCTGACCATTCCTCCCGGGCATTTTCCTCCTCTGTTGCCGGCAGTAGTATAAACAACTTTAACTACCAAACCGGGATCGCTCCTTTTCAACACCGTCCTCCACCCCTTCCTCCACCGCCGGTTCTCCCAGCCATCTGGCCCCCCGGCTCCACATACCGCCTCCACCTCTGCCACCAGTACCTCCACTTCCCAGCCTCTTCCCAGACTACCTGCTGTTTTAAAACAATCTAGATTAAATTACCACCCCAAAGTCTCCGCCGAACAGTTGGCATCACTTACCCCTGCGGATAAAAACGCGATAAAATGTTTATATTTTAATGCACGTTCGATAGGTAAAGATGATCGTACACAATTGCTCAGTTCATATACTGCCTTAAATGATATTAATATAGTGTTTATAACCGAAACCTAGTTAGGTGTAGGTGGCAAGCACGTAACCGATAGAGAACTGTCGTGTGATGATAGGTACTCAGTATTTCGATGTGATCGTGGCTCCCGAGGAGATGGGGTTTGTATATTAATTCAAAACACGATGAAAGTTTGTGAACTAAGACTAGAGAGTGGCATCGAAGCTGTCGCGTTAGACGTATATTCCAAACATAGTTCCATCAGGGTTGCCTGTTATTATGCAACAAACGCCGGCACCCTTGCTGAACGCAAGAAACGCATGAAAACTGTATGTGATTCATTTGACTTAATTTGTGATACAACCAGTCCAATTTTAATTTCTGGAGATTTCAACCTTCCAAAAATACACTGGAAGGATATTACGCTTTTAGATTCGCAAACCATGGAGTCCACCCATGTTAATGCCTGCATCACCAACGGCTTACACCAACAAATAGACGAGGTCACTCGCCCTCGACTGTATTGCCATGGTGCTGAGGCTGCGCAGGTCAGTTCCAATGATGAAATGGATAACACATTCGCCACTGTAGGTAATGCTAAGAATCACTTCGCTACTCAATGTAATGACACTAACATAAATAATAATTTCAGTAAACTATCCAGTCACACCAATAGTAATGGTAATAGATATAGTAATGACAGTCATGCAACTAGTCACATTAATAGTAATGTCACTGACGAAAGAATCTTAGGTATCTCCGACGATGACGACGACAATCTGGGCTCTATTATTGATTTAGTTTTAACCTCAGACCCGTCCATCATTGAAGATATACGAGTATTTCAGTCGCCAATTCCATCCGACCACAATGCCATTTCGTTTTCTATTTTATTTGATGCTAATTATCCTACGGTAGACGAGGGAGGTTATAATTTCTGGAAGGGGGACTATGAAATAATCCGCTGTAGGCTTGCTTGTATAAACTGTAGGAACTTGTTTTTAAATTGCGATACCGTTGACTCGATGTATGATAGCTTTGTATACCAGATACATTCACTAATTGAAGAGTTTGTACCTAAACGAAATGGCAAGTCAAAAAATAATGCAAATTTACGTAAATATGTCGCCAATCTAGAACGGTTGATTGACCAGGAGCCAAATGTGCAGTATGAAAAAAAGTTAAGGAAGGCGACTAGAAGACTTCGTATAATGGAAGAAGCCAGTCTTTATTTTAAAAACACAAAGTCGTTATTTAGATATGCAAATAAGCGATTAAAAGGAAAAGAAAACATTGCGGCTTTAAATATAGATCAGACGGTCCTCGTAGACGACGCTTCTAAAGCAAATGCATTTAAGGACTTCTTCTCGTCGGTTTATGTTGCCCAAGGGAGTTCAGTTCCCGAAGGTGTTTCCAACGACGTGGTCTCGAAAGATAGTTGTCCATACTTGGAAATATCAGGATATAATATTCTTTCTAAAATCAAACAACTACCCACTAAATGCAGCTTTACTCCTGATTTAATCCCACCCATATTTTATAAAAATGTAGCGTCTGCGATAACTGAACCCCTTTTCTTGATATTCAGTAGGTCTTATAAGGATGGCATTGTGCCAAAACATTTTCGGCAATCAGTCGTAACCCCTGTACATAAGAAGGGTCTAAGGTCAAATGTAGATAATTACAGACCTGTAGCTCAATCATCTATCGCATGTATCATCTTTGAAAAACTGCTAGTGGACCACATTTTAAATTTTTTTCAATCTAAATGCTTGCTGGATGAGAATCAACATGGTTTTACTAAAGGCAAATCCACGGCAACTCAACTCGTCGAAATGACTCAAGATTGGGCTGTTATGATAAACAATAGGCTGGCCTTTGATTGTATATATTTTGATTTCTCGAAGGCATTTGATAGAGTAAACCATGTAAAACTGGTACAAAAGCTTAGGTACTTGGATGTAGATACTCGCTCTATATCATGGATTGCTAGTTATCTTACCCGTAGAGAGTTCTGCGTTCGCGTAAACAATAGCTTTAGTGAGTCGGGCACGTGCCCCTCAGGTGTTCCTCAGGGATCAAGCCTCGGGCCACTTTTATTTTGCACATTTGTTTTAGATCTTAGAAACGTTATTCCTGAGTCGATAACTTATAAGCTTTATGCTGATGATTTGAAACTATACGGACCTTCCAACACCGCTAGCGAAAGGCAAGTACTACAGAGTACGATTGAAGCGGTTTCTAAGTGGTGTGTGGATAATGAATTACTTATATCAGTGCCGAAATGTGCTGTATTGTGTTTAAAAGAAGCCCATAACTACACGCTACATGGGGAGGCTATCCCTATTTTAAATTGTATTAGGGACCTAGGGGTTGCGGTGACACCGCAACTGGATTTTAGCACCCATGTTACACAAGTCATCCGATCAGCTAATCTTATATCTAATACCATATTTCGTTGTTTCATAATTAATGATTACAATTTTTACATGAGGCTTTATAATAGTTTGGTTGTACCTAAGTTTCTCTATTGCTGTGAGGTTTGGCGGCCTTTACTTAGATAAACACATTGAAGCAATGTAAAGTGTACAGAGGAGATTCCTTCGTCGTGTCTCGTTAAGGTGTAACGTTGCCCGAAATTCTTGTGTGATAAGCCCTATTCAGGAACTTCAGTCCAGAGCGGATTATCGCATGTTCAATCGTATTATAAACTCATCAAATAAGTCAAATTATTTTAGCATTCGGTTGAACAATCTTAGAAGCGGTAACACCATCTCGTCGAAACAAATTGCCAAGACAGATCGTGTAAATAACATGTTTTCGTGGCGGATGGCGAGGGCAATGAGAACTTAAAGCACTAACAGTGCAAATGTCGCCACACAAGTAAACTGACTATTGTATGTATCTAGGTAACGGTTTCTAAAATGTAAATATTGTCCCCCCTTTGACTAAATAAAGGTGCATTTGATTTGATTTGATTTGAACAAAAAACGGATTATAGCATGGCTCGCAATACAGAAAAGACTATCTTATTTCACCACGACAGCGCATCTGCTCGCATGTCTCTTTTTGCCATGGCCAAATTACGCGAACTAAAGTCAAATTGCCGAGCATTCCCCGCTTTTCTGGACTTTTTTTAGAGAGGTAGAAAATTCAGTTACGTATATCCAGCTAATAGTATTGGTGGGTAGTGTAGAATTTGACACTGGCTATTTACACTAAAAGTACTCTGTAGCCTAGCGAGAGATGCTTTTAAGACTTCATCTGGTAATACATTCGGTATATACTAGTTGGCCGGTTGCTCCCGCCGCTCTTGAGCCTTGATACCTCTATAGGGGTGTGCCCGTTTCTCCGATCTCATATCTAACTTCAATATTTTCGAACCAACTGCGGTTCGACTTTTTCCAGTGTATGCGTAATCCCCTATATTATATATTTGGCAAGAACTGCAGCGGACCTGCTATTTTGTTTTGTTTATTTTTCGCCTATATAGCATAGAGCCCAAACTTGTCATCTTTTTTTAGTGGTGCGTTTTATATACACACGTGGCACCTTTGAACTCAAGACATACATGGGCACGCCCGGATCGAGAGCCCCAGAAGCCAGGGAAGTATGGCACACTGGCTGACAGCCACTTCAGCGCTTGGGCGCGCCCCTTTCTTGTTATTCGCCGAGTGAATTGACTTACCTGTAATCAAAGTCCCCTGGCCTTCAACTGGTTTGGTCCGCGCCAATTTATCCCGGTACTCTTATTATGGGAGAACCTTCCTCTGTCCGCCTTCAGAGGACGCGCTCAGTAAAGGTCCAGCAAACCCCTCGGGATTTTCTCCGGACCTGACGCCGTGCATCTACTATCGATACGAAAACTTCCAGACTTTTTACCCCGAAGATATCAGAGCGTTAATGATGTGATTCTGAATCTTTTTGAATGGACTTTGACATCCGTCTTAGAGCCTGCTAAATGCTTAGAAAACCTAGAAACAAGGTGTTTTTATATAATATTTAAATTTTTGATATAAAGATGATTTGCTGAAAAATCACTATTGATCACCCTCTACTCAAATTCATTACGATGAAATTTTAAACACTGCTAAATCAAGTGAGCAAGCATGTAAACTTGCATCTACATACATGCATTGTTCAGATTTCGCTATTGTCAGTTCATAGTCCGCTATGATCTTTATTGTAATCTATTTAGACAATTGCCCACTACCAAAGTGAGTATTAAAAATGTTTAACCGGGTACGGGGCGTGTCAGCGTTCTTGTTGAAGACTTGAGCTTGTCCAGGACAGATGTGGCGGCGTGGTCTAGGGGACTAGTGCGCTAGTCATGGTTGTCATCTACAAGAGGTGTCGCCGGTTCGATCCGTGTTGTTGATCAAACTTTCTTTGAGCGATGCTCATTGAGAATAGACGATAAACCATACTGCTGAGAGTCAGCGGCCATGCCACCACAAAGACTGTTCGGGAAACCCTAGCAATCTCAACATATCCGGCCCTTGGTGCATTGAAGATATACTTCGCGGTAAGTTCCAAGCCCGTAGGGGAAGGAGTGTGGTCTAGAATTAAAAACAACCTTCTAAAAAAAATTTCATCCTGGGGTGGGTAGACACGTGGCCTGGTCAACTGTGAGACCGGTGAGTTTCTATAAGTGAGCACATTAGCTCGTGGGAAAATGTGCGTCTGTCTGCTTGGGTCGGTTGGGAGGCTGGTAGCGGGCGTAGGTTTCCTCGGAACGAGGTTCACGCCACTTGCCCGACAAGCTATTCTATATGTCGTCAACTGCCATAGCAACGCAAAGAAACAGCAAGACGATTAGAGTATAGACGGCGCAGGCAGCGTGGCAGCGAAACTGACAGGCAACGTTGATGCCACCAAGCGCCCGTATCACTGCTTGCGGCGGCCTTCAGGGCCTCAAGGTCGAAGGACTCGGCAAGGTCATTGGTTTTCGCCTGCCAGCCAGCCGCTCTCTCCCTTTGTCCCGGCTGGCACCTCAAAACAATAGTTTTTCACACAAATCCCAGGTGGCCGCCGAAGTTGTTTCGGAATTAAGTGAAGCCGACGACGCAGTGGCTGGCTGCGGCGCGGTTGGCCTACGCAGCCAGCCTGGTGGGTCTATTATTGTTAGACGAGACGAGCGAGTGTCATTGCCGAATCAGTCAGTCTGTCATTCGGTAGCCTGCTGTCCTGCTGCTGCAGCTGGCGCTAATCTCGGTGGGTGGGTGGCGGCACGCCGTATCTCTAAGCATCCGCCCAGCCGTATATGGTAATTGCGCCTCTGTCGCATCTGCCGATCTCTATGTCACTGCGAGAGCGCGCTTTGGCCCGGGCACTTGATTTTCCTAGCACGAATATCTCTCTCTCTCTCTCTTTCGCACTCTCTCGATAAATTCCTCTCTTCTTAATTTGTACTCCTTTTTGCCATACTTCTCGCGCTCTCTCTTTATATCTCTCGCTCGTGATTTCTCTGACAAATGCCTGGCCACCAATCACATCGAATAATCGACAGCAGAAATGATCCGGTGCGGACTGTAGGGTAATCAGCATACCAGGTCTGCTCGCCCTCCCGCCCACGTGTGGCGATGAACAAGTTCCCCGCCAGCCAGTGATGACGTCGACTTGCTGGCGACTCACGACGACCGGTAGACAACTCGTGTTGTGTTTGCGACTGGGACGCTGGATTGTCGCTGCTGGTTCTTCAGTCTGTGCCGGGCGACAGGCAACGAAAAGGGTCGTCGGAGAACGAAGATGTGCGACGATATGAGGTGGAAGCCTCGCCTGAAGATGTCGCGTATTTGCTGGATTTGTAGTAGCTGTTTAGGAAGGTCACCGGCGGCGGGAGGAAGAGGCAACGAGCATAGCATATAATAAGGTCACCTTTAAATCCGCCCAAATCTCAGTAATAATTCTGCCTCACTAATTATGCAGAATCGATTCGGAAACAAAGTTTGTGGTTATGCTCCACACTGAGATCATAGTTTAGCTGCTCTCTGCAAATTTGCATGATAATCGTAAGCTCTGAAACTATAATTTTACATATCATTTGGCGTCGGTGCGGTGACTTGCAGCATATGCACGTCAACAGCAACAACATCAGCAACAAAAACTGCTGAAGCAGCAGTAGCAGACACGAGTTACATTGAGACGACAATGACGGGTTACGACAAACAACATTATGATGATATCCCGTAACCACACGTTAACGCGGAGACAATTGTTCACTCCAATGTGCTAACATAAAAGGTCATTAAATAAATTAAAGTTCATACTGACATTATGATTTTAATTTTGTCACCGCACTCGTGGCCCTCGCATCCATTATGTCGTCTTTGTCGTTCTCGTTGTCTTCATCGCTGTGGCCTTCGGGGGCATCGCTGTGGCCTTCGGTTTGGCTGTTTTCGTTAGATCCATTGTGGGTGTAGTGGCTGTTGTTGTTCTCGCCGTTGTTGTTGCTTTGGATGCTGGGTATATAAATATATATATATATATATATATATATATATATATATATTTTTTTTTTTTAATATATATATGTACGCATATTTATTTAGGAATTTAATATATACATGTGAATGTTTAAATCCACGGCGCCGATGGCTCACTCCTCATCTATCACTCGTGTCCGAGTGGAAATCTTGCCCGATCCCTGACGCGAAGACGCGGGTCCATCCAGTCTTTCATAGTTCC
Organism: Dermanyssus gallinae; assembly: GCA_003439945.1. Classification (NCBI taxonomy): domain Eukaryota; kingdom Metazoa; phylum Arthropoda; class Arachnida; order Mesostigmata; family Dermanyssidae; genus Dermanyssus; species Dermanyssus gallinae. Next base: position 21,612 of record QVRM01006788.1, read on the forward strand.
GAGCACCGAAATCGCGTTACCTCTCTGAATCTCTAGGAAAAGCCATTGGCAGAAGAAAGTGCCCGCCCTCTTGTCCATCGTAGTCTGCTGTAAAGCGTCGCCAACCTGGGAAATTAGCGTCGTTGTGAGGGGCCCAGGGCCACCCAGCGTCTCGAATGCGAAGGGTGAAAAGTGGTACGCCCGGCCTAAGTTCGCATACTTTCTTATGTTTGATGTCTCGGCGCGGAAAGCAGCAGTTCCTGGGCGAGAAGCGCCGGGACCGACAAGGGAGGGGGCCAGAGAGTCGGTCACCGTCGCATCCCACACCAGGGAACGACCCTTGTAGAAAGGTATCAAAGTCAGGCCGTCGGGCCGCTTGCCATCGTCTCTAGAAAGACCAGGCGTTTCCAGGACGCAAGGGATTCCGGCCTTTCGCAACGACTTTGCAAGAATGTCATTCAAAGCGGTGTGACGTGGTTGCCGGCCCGCCGAGTGAGCGCAAGACAGGGTGTGTCTGGCCAGCCGTCCGACAGGCTCGCCACATATATATATATATATATATATATATACATATGCATTGGCTTGATTCGTTAATAGCCAAATGTATGGCAGATGCACAGCTGCTAACATCCGTTGTAGCTCTCCCTGCAAGGCGAGGGCGCCGCGTTCTCGTTTGGTTTTATTTTTAACATTATAAAAGTTATGTGGTTATAAGAACGAGCTGGTTCTAAGAACGAGGCGGTGATAAGAACGAGCTGGTTGTAAGAACAAGCTAGTTGTAAGGACAACACGGTTTTAAGAACGAGCTGGTTTTAAGAACGAGCCGGTTTTAAGAACGAGCCGGTTTTAAGAACGAGCCGATTCCAAGAACGCGCCGGTTCTAAGAACAAGTTGAGTCTAAGTCGGGTCTAATAGCAAGTCGGGCCTAAAGATAATACGTTTTTAACAACGAGTTGGTTGTAAGAACGAGGTGGTTCTAAGAACGAGCTTGTTCTAGGAACAAGCTGGTCCTAAAAACGAGCCGTTCTGAGGACAATACGGTTCTAAGAACGAGTCGGTTGTAAGAAACAAGCCGGTTGTAAGAAACGAGCTGGTTCTAAGAACGAGGTAGTTATAAGAACGAAGTGGTTCTAAGAACGAGGTGGTTCTAAGAGAGAGTTGGTTCTAAGGACGGGCTTGTTCGAAGAACAAGCTGGTTCTAAATACGAGCCGTTTTAAGAAAAATACGGTTCTAAGAACATGTCGGTTTCAAGAACAAGTTGGCTCTAAGAACGATGTTGCTCTAAGAACAAGGTGATTCTAAGAACGAGGTGGTTCTAAGAAAGAGCTGATTTTAAGAACGAGCTTGTTATTAGAACAAGCTGGCTCTAAAAACAAACAAGCCGGTTTTAAGAAACGAGCTGGTTCTAAGAACGAAATGGTCTTAAAAACGAAGTGGTTCTAAAAACGAGGTGGTTTTAAGAAAGAGCTGGTTTTAAAAACGAGCTTGTTCTAAAAACGAGCCGTTTTAAGGACAATACGGTTCTAAGAACGAACGGGTATAAAGAACGATGCGGTTCTAAGAACGAGGTGGTTCTAAGAACAAGGTGGTTGTCAGAAAGAGCTGGTTCTAAAAACGAGCCGTTCTAAGGACAATACGGTTCTAAGAACGAGCCGATTGTAAGAACGAGGCGGTTTTAAGAACGAGGTGGTTCTAAGAACGAGGTGGTTCTAAGAACGGGGTGGTTGTAAGAACGGGGTGGTTCTAAGAAAGAGCTGGTTCTAAGAACGAGTTTGTTCTAAGCGTAAGCTTGTTCTAAGAACGAGGTGGTCGTAAGAAAGAGCTGGTTCTAAGAACAAACTGGTTCTAAAAACGAGTCGTTCTAGGAACGAGGTGGTTCTAAGAACGAGGTGGTTCTAAGAACGAGGTGGTTCTAAGAACGAGGTGGTCCTAAGAACGAGGTGGTCCTAAGAACGAGGTTGTTTTAAGAATGGGCTGGTTATAAGGACGAGCTTGTTATAAGAACAAGCTGGTTCTGAAAACGAGCCGTTCTAAGGATAATAGGGTTTTAAGAACGAGCCGGCTGTAAGAAACGCGCTGGTTCTAAGAACGAGGTGGTTTTAAGAACGAGCCGGTTCTAAGAAAGAGCTGGTTCTGAGAACAAGCTGGTTCTAAAAACGAGTCGTTTTAAGGACAATACGGTTCTAAAAACGAGCCGGCTGTAAGAAACGAGGTGGTTCTAAGAACGAGGTGGTTCTAATAACGAGGTGGTTCTAATAACGAGGTGGTTCTAATAACGAGGTGGTTCTAATAACGAGGTGGTTCTAAGAACGAGATGGTTCTAAGAACGAGGTAGTTCTAAGAACGAGCCGGTTTTAAGAAAGAGCTGGTTCTGAGAAAGAGCTGGTTCTGAGAACAAGCTGGTGCTAAAAACGAGCCGTTCTAAGCCGACAATACGGTTCTAAGAATGAGTCGGCTGTAAGAATCGAGGTGGTTATAAGAACGAGGTGGTTCTAAGTACGAGCTGGCTCTAAGAACCGGGTTTTTAAGAATGAGGTGGTTGTAAGAATGAGGTGGTTCTAAGAATGAAGTGGTTCTAAGAACGACGTGGTGCTAAGAAAGAGCTGGTTTTAAGAACGAGGTGGTTTTAAGAAAGGGCTGGTTATAAGAACGAGCTTGTTATAAGAACAAGCTGGTTCTAAAAACCAGCCGTTCTAAGGTTAATAGGGTTTTAAGAACGAGCCCGCTGTAAGAAACGAGCTGGTTCTGAGAACAAGCTGGTTCTAAAAACGAGTCGTTCTAAGGACAATACGGTTCTAAGAACGAGCCGGCTGTCAGAAACGAGGTGGTTCTAAGAACGAGCTGGCTGTAAGAACAGGGTGGTTTTAAGAACGAGGTGGTTCTAAGAACGAGCTGGTTCTTAGAACGAGGTGGTTATAAGAATGAGGTGGTTCTAAGAACGAGCCGGTTGTGAGAAACGAGGTGGTTCTAGGAACGAGGTGGTTTTAAGAACGAAGTGGCTCTAAGAACGAGGTGGGGCTAAGAAACAGCCGGTTTTAAGAACAAGCTTGTTCTAAGGACAAGCTGGTTCTAAGAACAAGCCGGTTGTAAGAACAAGCCAGTTCTAAGAACGAGCCGGTTGTAAGAACGAGCCGGTTGTCAGAACAAGGTGGTTTTAAGAACGAGGTGGTTTTAAGAACGAGGTGGTTCTAAGAAAGAGCTGGTTTTAAGAAAGAGCTGGTTCTAAGAAAGAGCTGGTTCTAAGAAAGAGCTGGTTCCAAGAACGAGCTTGTTCTAAGAACAAGCTGGTTTTAAGAAAGAGCTGGTTCTAAGAAAGAGCTGGTTCTAAGAAAGAGCTGGTTCCAAGAACGAGCTTGTTCTAAGAACAAGCTGGCTCTAAAAAGCCGTTCTACAATCAATATGGTTCTATGAACGAGCCGGTTGTAAGAAACGAGCTGGTTCTAAGAGCGAGGCAGTTCTAAGAAAGAGTTGGTTTTAAGAACGAGGTGGTTTTAAGAACGAAGTGGTTTTGGGAACGAGCTGGTTCTTAAAATGAGCTGGTTCTAAGAACGAGGTGGTTCGAAAAACGAGATGGTTTTAAGAACGAGGTAATTCTAAGAACGAGGTGAATCTAAGGAAGAGCTGGTTCTAAGAACGAGCTTGTTCTAGGAAAAAGCTGGTTCTAAAAACGAGCCGTTCGAAGAACAATATGGTTCTAAGAACGAGCCGGCTGTAAGAAACGAGGTGATTCTAAGAACGAGCTGGCTGTAAGAACAGGGTGGTTTTAAGAACGAGGTGGTTCTGAGAACGAGCTGGTCCTAAGAACGAGCTGGTTCTAAGAATGAGGTGGTTCTAAGAACGACGTGGTTCTAAGAAAGAGCTGGTTTTAAGAACGAGCTTGTTCTATGAACAAGCTGATTCTAAAAACGAGCCATTCTAAGGAAAATACAGTTCTAAGAACGAGGCTATTGTAAGAAACAAGGTGGTTCTAAGAACGAGCCGGTTGTAAGAAACGAGGTGGTTCTAAGAACGAGGTGGTTTTAAGAACGAAGTGGCTCTAAGAACGAGGTGGGGCTAAGAAACAGCCGGTTTTAAGAACAAGCTTGTTCTAAAAACAAGCTGGTTCTAAGAACAAGCCGGTTCTAAGATCAAGCCGGTTCTAAGAAGGAGCCGGTTGTAAGAACGAGCTGGTTGTAAGAACGAGGTGGTTCTAAGAACGAGGTGGTTTAAAGAACGAGGTGGTTCTAAGAAAGAGCTGGTTTTAAGAAAGAGCTGGTTCTAAGAAAGAGCTGGTTCTAAGAACGAGCTTGTTCTAAGAACAAGCTGGTTCTAAAAACGAGCCGTTCTACAAACAATATGGTTCTATGAACGAGCCGGTTGTAAGAAACGAGCTGGTTCTAAGAGCGAGGTAGTTCTAAGAAAGAGTTGGTTTTAAGAACGAGGTGGTTCTAAGAAAAGTGGTTCTGGGTAACGAGCTAGTTTCTTAAACATAGCCTGTTCTGTGTAACAATCTTGGTTCTAAAAAGAGCTGGTTCCTAAGATCGAGGTGGTTTTAAGAACGAGATGGTTTTAAGACGAGGAATTCTAAGAACGAAGGTGGTTTAAAGAAGGCTGGTTTTAAGAACGAGCTTGTTCTAGGAAAATGCTGTTCTAAAAACGAGCCGTTCGAGAACATATGGTTCTAAAAACGAGCTGGGTCTAAAAAAGAGTGTTTCTAAAAAAGAGCTGGTTTTAAGAACGAGCTTAATTCTATGAACAAGCTGGTGCTAAAAACGAGCCGTTCTAAGAACGAGCTTGTTCTATGAACAAGCTGGATTTCTAAAAACGAGCCGTTCTAAGACAATAAGGGTCTAGGACGAGCCGGTTGTAAGAAACGAGGTGGTTCTAAGAACAAGGTGGTTCTAAGAACGATGTGGTTCTAAGAAAGAGGTGGTTTAAGAACGAGGTGGTTTTAAGAATGAGGTAGTTCTAGAAACAAGGTGGGTCTAAGAAAGAGCTGGTTCTAAGAACGAGGTGGTTGTAAGAAAGAGCTGAATTATAAGAACGAGCCGGATGTTAGAAACGAGCTGGTTCTAAGAACGAGGTGGTTCTAAGAACGAGCCGGTTCTAAGAAAGAGCTGGTTCTGAGAACAAGCTGGTTCTAAAAACGAGTCGTTCTAAGTACAATACGGTTCTAAGAACGAGCCGGCTGTAAGAAACGAGGTGGTTCTAAGAACGAGCTGGCTGTAAGAACAGGGTGGTTTTAAGAACGAGTGGTTCTAAGAATGAGGTGGTTCTAAGAATGAGGTGGTTCTAAGAATGAGGTGGTTCTAAGAAAGACGTGGTTCTAAGAAAGAGCTGGTTCTAAGAACGAGGTGGTTCTAAGAAAGAGCTGGTTTTAAGAACGAGCTTGTTTTATGAACAAGCTGATTCTAAAAACGAGCCATTCTAAGGAAAACACGGTTTTATGAACGAGGCGATTGTATGAAACGAGGCGGTTGTAAGAAACGAGGTGGTTCTAAGAACGAGCCGGTTGTAAGAAACGAGGTGGTTCTAAGAACGAGGTGGTTTTAAGAACGAAGTGGCTCTAAGAACGAGGTGGGGCTAAGAAACAGCCGGTTTTAACAACAAGCTTGTTCTGAGAACGAACCGGTTGTAAGAACGAGGTGGTTGTAAGAACGAGGTGGTTTTAAGAACGAGGTGGTTCTAAGAAAGAGCTGGTTTTAAGAAAGAGCTGGTTTTAAGAAAGAGCTGGTTTCAAGAACGAGCTTGTTCTAAGAACAAGATGGCTCTAAAAACGAGCCGTTCTACAAACAATATGGTTCTATGAACGAGCCGGTTGTAAGAAACGAGCTGATTCTAAGAGCGAGGTAGTTCTAAGAAAGAGTTGGTTTTAAGAACGAGGTGGTTCTAAGAAAAAGTGGTTCTGGGAACGAGCTAGTTCTTAAAAAGAGCTGGTTCTGGGAACGAGCTGGTTCTAAAAAAGAGCTGGTTCTAAGAACGAGGTGGTTCGAAGAACAAGATGGTTTTAAGAACGAGGTAATTCTAAGAACGAGGTGGTTCTAAGAAAGAGCTGGTTCTAAGAACGAGCTTGTTCTAGGAAAAAGCTGGTTCTAAAAACGAGCCGTTCGAAAAACAATATGGTTCTAAAAAACGAGCTGGTTCTAAAAACGAGGTGGTTCTAAAAAAGAGCTGGTTCTAAGAACGAGCTTGTTCTAAGAACGAGCTTGTTCTATGAACAAGCTGGTTCTAAAAACGAGCCGTTCTAAAAACGAGCTTGTTCTATGAACAAGCTGGTTCTAAAAACGAGCCGTTCTAAGAACAATAAGGGTCTAGGACGAGCCGGTTGTAAGAAACGAGGTGGTTCTAAGAACTAGGTGGTTCTAAGAATGATGTGGTTCTAAGAAAGAGGTGGTTTTAAGAACGAGGTGGTTTTAAGAATGAGGTAGTTCTAGGAACAAGGTGGTTCTAAGAAAGAGCTGGTTCTAAGAACGAGGTGGTTGTAAGAAAGAGCTGGTTTTAAGAACGAGCCGGATGTTAGAAACGAGGTGGTTCTAAGAACGAGCCGGTTCTAAGAACGAGCCGGTTTTAAGAAAGAGCTGGTTCTGAGAACAAGCTGGTTTTAAAAACGAGTCGTTCTAAGGACAATACGGTTCTAAGAACGAGCCGGCTGTAAGAAACGAGGTGGTTCTAAGAACGAGCTGGCTGTAAGAACAGGGTGGTTTTAAGAACGAGGTGGTTCTAAGAACGAGCTGGTTCCAAGAACGAGCTGGTTCTAAGAATGAGGTGGTTCTAAGAATGAGGTGGTTCTAAGAAAGACGTGGTTCTAAGAAAGAGCTGGTTCTAAAAACGAGGTGGTTCTAAGAAAGAGCTGGTTTTAAGAACGAGCTTGTTTTATGAACAAGCTGATTCTAAAAACGAGCCATTTTAAGGAAAACACGGTTCTAAGAACGAGGCGGTTGTATGAAACGAGGCGGTTATAAGAAACGAGGTGGTTCTAAGAACGAGCCGGTTGTAAGAAACGAGGTGGTTCTAAGAACGAGGTGGTTTTAAAAACGAAGTGGCTCTAAGAACGAGGTGGGGCTAAGAAACAGCCGGTTTTAAGAACAAGCTTGTTCTAAGAACAAGCTGGTTCTACGAACAGGCCGGTTCTAAGAACAAGCCGGTTCTAGGAACGAGCCGGTTGTAAGAACGAGCCGGTTGTAAGAACGAGGTGGTTCTAAGAACGAGGTGGTTTTAAAAACGAGGTGGTTCTTAGAAAGAGCTGGTTTTAAGAAAGAGCTGGTTTTAAGAACGAGCTGGTTGTAAGAATGAGGTGGTTCTACAAACAATATGGTTCTATGAACGAGCCGGTTGTAAGAAACGAGCTGGTTCTAAGAGCGAGGTAGTTCTAAGAAAGAATTGGTTTTAAGAACGAAGTGGTTCTGGGAACGAGCCAGTTCTTAAAAAGAGCTGGTTCTAAGAACGAGGTGGTTCGAAAAACGAGATGGTTTTAAGAACGAGGTAATTCTAAGAACGAGGTGGTTCTAAGACAGAGCTGGTTCTAAGAACGAGCTTGTTCTAGGAAAAAGCTGGTTCTAAAAACGAGCCGTTTGAAGAACAATATGGTTCTAAGAACGAGTCGGCTGTAAGAAACGAGGTGATTCTAAGAACGAGCTGGCTGTAAGAACAGGGTGGTTTTTAAAACGAGGTGGTTCTGAGAACGAGCTGGTTCTAAGAGCGAGCTGGTTCTAAGAATGAGGTGGTTCTAAGAATGAGGTGGTTCTAAGAACGACGTGGTTCTAAGAAAGAGCTGGTTCTAAGAACGAGGTGGTTCTAAGAAAGAGCTGGTTTTAAGAACGAGCTTGTTCTATGAACAAGCTGATTCTAAAAACGAGCCATTCTAAGGAAAATACGGTTCTAAGAACGAGGCGGTTGTAAGAAACGAGGTAGTTCTAAGAACGAGCCGGTTGTAAGAAACGAGGTGGTTCTAAGAACGAGGTGGTTTTAAGAACGAAGTGGCTCTAAGAACGAGGTGGGGCTAAGAAACAGCCGGTTTTAAGAACAAGCTTGTTCTAAGAACACGCTGGTTCTAAGAACAAGCCGGTTCTAAGAACAAGCCGGTTCTAAGAACAAGCCGGTTCAAAGAACGAGCCGGTTGTATGAACGAGGTGGTTCTAAGAACGAGGTGGTTTTACGAACGAGGTGGTTCTAAGAAAGAGCTGGTTTTAAGAAAGAGCTGGTTCTAAGAAAGAGCTGGTTTTAAGAACGAGCTTGTTCTAAGAACAAGCTGGCTCTAAAAAACGAGCCGTTCTACAAACAATATGGTTCTATGAACGAGCCGGTTGTAAGAAACGAGCTGGTTCTAAGAGCGAGGTAGTTCTAAGAAAGAGTTGGTTTTAAGAACGAGATGGTTCTAAGCACAAAGTGGTTGTGGGAACGAGGTGGTTCTAGGAACAAAGTGGTTCTGGGAACGAGCTAGTTCTTAAAAAGAGCTGGTTCTGGGAACGAGCTGGTTCTTAAAAAGAGCTGGTTGTAAGAACGAGGTGATTCGAAGAACGAGATGGTTTTAAGAACGAGGTAATTCTAAGAACGAGGTGGTTCTAAGAAAGAGCTGGTTCTAAGAACGAGCTTGTTCTAGGAAAAAGCCGGTTCTAAAATCGAGCCGTTCGAAGAACAATATGGTTCTAAGAAACGAGCTGGTTCTAAAAACGAGGTGGTTCTAAAAAAGAGCTGGTTCTAAGAACGATCTTGTTCTAATAACGAGCTTGTTCTATGAACAAGCTGGTTCTAAAAACGAGCCGTTCTAAGAACAATAAGGGTCTAGGACGAGCCGGTTGTAAGAAACGAGGTGGTTCTAAGAACGAGGTGGTTGTAAGAACGATGTGGTTCTAAGAAAGAGGTGGTTTTAAGAACGAGGTGGTTTTAAGAACGAGGTAGTTCTAGGAACAAGGTGGTTCTAAGAAAGAGCTGGTTCTAAGAACGAGGCGGTTGTAAGAAAGAGCTGGTTTTAAGAACGAGCTGGTTCTGAGAACAAGCTGGTTCTAAAAACCAGTCGTTCTAAGGACAATACGGTTCTAAGAACGAGCCGGCTGTAAGAAACGAGGTGGTTCTAAGAACGAGCTGGCTATAAGAACAGGGTGGTTTTAAGAACGAGGTGCTTCTAAGAACGAGCTGGTTCTAAGAATGAGGTGGTTCTAAGAGTGAGGTGGTTCTAAGAACGACGTGGTTCTAAGAAAGAGCTGGTTCTAAGAACGAGGTGGTTCTAAGAAGGAGCTGGTTCTAAGAACGAGCTTGTTCTATGAACAAGCTGATTCTAAATACGAGCCATTCTAAGGAAAACACGGTTCTAAGAACGAGGCGGTTGTATGAAACGAGGTGGTTGTAAAAAACGAGGTGGTTCTAAGAACGAGCCGGTTGTAAGAAACGAGGTCGTTCTAAGAACGACGTGGTTTTAAGAACGAAGTGGCTCTAAGAACGAGGTGGGGCTAAGAAACAGCCGGTTTTAAGAACAAGCCGGTTCTAAGAACAAGCCGGTTCTAAGAACGAGCCGGTTGTAAGAACGAGCCGGTCGTAAAAACGAGGTGGTTCTAAGAACGAGGTGGTTTTAAGAACGAAGTGGTTCTAAGAAAGAGCTGGTTTTAAGAAAGAGCTGGTTCTAAGAACGAGCTGGTTCTAAGAATGAGGTGGTTCTAAGAATGAGGTGGTTCTAAGAAAGAGCTGGTTCTAAGAAAGAGCTGGTTTTACGAACGAGCTTGTTCTATGAACAAGCTGATTCTAAAAACGAGTCATTCTAAGGAAAATACGGTTCTAAGAACGAGGCGGTTGTTTGAAACGAGGCGGTTGTAAGAAACGAGGTGGTTCTAAGAACGAGCCGGTTGTAAGAAACGAGGTGGTTCTAAGAACGAGGTGGTTTTAAGAACAAGGTGGTTCTAAGAACGAAGTGGTTCTGGGAACGAGCTGGTTCTTAAAAAGAGCTGGTTCTAAGAACGAGGTGGTTCTAAGAACGAGATGGTTTTAAGAATGAGGTAATTCTAAGAACGAGCTGGTTCTAAGAACGAGCTTGTCCTATGAAAAGGCTGGTTCTAAAAACGAGCCGTTCGAAGAACAATATGGTTTTAAGACACGAGCTGGTTCTAAAAACGAGGTGGTTCTAAAAAAGAGCTGGTTCTAAGAACGAGCTTGTTCTATGAACAAGCTGGTTCTAAAAACGAGCCGTTCTAAGAACAATAAGGGTCTAGGACGAGCCGGTTGTAAGAAACGAGGTGGTTCTAAAAAAGAGCTGGTTCTAAGAACGAGCTTGTTCTATGAACAAGCTGGTTCTAAAAACGAGCCGTTCTAAGAACAATAAGGGTCTAGGACGAGCCGGTTGTAAGAAACGAGGTGGTTCTAAGAACGAGGTGATTCTAAGAACGATGTGGTTCTAAGAAAGAGGTGGTTTTGAGAACGAGGTGGTTTTAGGAAGGAGGTAGTTCTAGGAACAAGGTGGTTCTAAGAAAGAGTTGGTTCTAAGAACGAGGTGGTTGTAAGAAAGAGCTGGTTTTAAGAACGAGCCGGCTGTAAGAAACGAGCTGGTTCTAAGAACGAGGTGGTTCTAAGAACGAGCCGGTTCTAAGAAAGAGCTGGTTCTAAGAATGAGGTGGTTCTAAGAATGAGGTGGTTCTAAGAACGACGTGGTTCTAAGAATGAGCTGGTTCTAAGAACGAGGTGGTTCTAAGAAGGAGCTGGTTCTAAGAACGAGCTTGTTCTATGAACAAGCTGATTCTAAATGCGAGCCATTCTAAGGAAAACACGGTTCTAAGAACGAGGCGGTTGTATGAAACGAGGCGGTTGTATGAAACGAGGCGGTTGTAAGAAACGAGGTGGTTCTAAGAACGAGCCGGTTGTAAGAAACGAGGTCGTTCTAAGAACGCCGTGGTTTTAAGAACGAAGTGGCTCTAAGAACGAGGTGGGGCTAAGAAACAGCCGGTTTTAAGAACAAGCCGGTTCTAAGAACAAGCCGGTTCTAAGAACGAGCCGGCTGTAAGAACGAGCCGGTTGTAAAAACGAGGTGGTTCTAAGAACGAGGTGGTTTTAAGAACGAAGTGGTTCTAAGAAAGAGCTGGTTTTATGAAAGAGCTGGTTCTAAGAACGAGCTGGTTCTAAGAATGAGGTGGTTCTAAGAATGAGGTGGTTCTAAGAAAGAGCTGGTTCTAAGAAAGAGCTGGTTGTAAGAACGAGCTTGTTCTATGAACAAGCTGATTCTAAAAACGAGTCATTCTAAGGAAAATACGGTTCTAAGAACGAGGCGGTTGTTTGAAACGAGGCGGTTGTAAGAAACGAGGTGGTTCTAAGAACGAGCCGGTTGTAAGAAACGAGCTGGTTCTAAAAACGAGGTGGTTCTAAAAAAGAGCTGGTTCTAAGAACGAGCTTGTTCTATGAACAAGCTGGTTCTAAAAACGAGCCGTTCTAAGAACAATAAGAGTCTAGGACGAGCCGGTTGTAAAAAACGAGGTGGTTCTAAGAACGAGGTGATTCTAAGAACGATGTGGTTCTAAGAAAGAGGTTGTTTTGAGAACGAGGTGGTTTTAGGAAGGGGGTAGTTCTAGGAACAAGGTGGTTCTAAGAAAGAGCTGGTTCTAAGAACGAGGTGGTTGTAAGAAAGAGCTGGTTTTAAGAACGAGCCGGCTGTAAGAAACGAGCTGGTTCTAAGAACGAGGTGGTTCTAAGAACGAGCCGGTTCTAAGAAAGAGCTGGTTCTGAGAACAAATTGGTTCTAGAAACGAGTCGTTCTAAGGACAATACGGTTCTAAGAACGAGCCGGCTGTAAGAAACGAGGTGGTTTTAAGAACGAGCTGGCTGTAAGAACAGGGTGGTTTTAAGAACGAGGTGGTTCTAAGAACGAGCTGGTTCTTAAAAAGAGCTGGTTCTAATAACGAGCCGGTTGTAAGAACGAGCCGGTTGTCAGAACGAGGTGGTTCTAAGAACGAGGTGGTTTTAAGAAAGAGCTGGTTCTAAGAAAGAGCTGGTTCTAAGAACGAGCTTGTTCTAAGAACAAGCTGGCTCTAAAAACGAGCCGTTCTACTAACAATATGGTTCTATGAACGAGCCGGTTGTAAGAAACGAGCTGGTTGTAAGAGCGAGGTAGTTCTAAGAAAGAGTTGGTTTTAAAAACGAAGTGGTTGTAAGAACGAAGTGGTTCTGGGAACGAGCTGGTTCTTAAAAAGTGCTGGTTCTAAGAACGAGGTGGTTCAAAGAACGAGATGGTTTTAAGAACGAGGTAATTCTAAGAACGAGGTGGTTCTAAGAACGAGCTTGTTCTAGGAAAAAGCTGGTTTTAAAAACGAGCCGTTCAAAGAACAATATGGTTCTAAGAACAAGCCGGTTGTAAGAAACGAGCTGGTTCTAAAAACGAGGTGGTTCTAAAAAAGAGCTGGTTCTAAGAACGAGCTTGTTCTATGAACAAGCTGGTTTTAAAAACGAGCCGTTCTGAGAACAATAAGGGTCTAGGACGAGCCGGTTGTAAGAAACGAGGTGGTTCTAAGAACGAGGTGGTTCTAAGAACGATGTGGTTCTAAGAACGATGTGGTTCTTAGAAAGAGGTGGTTTTAAGAACGAGGTGGTTTTAAGAACGAGGTAGTTCTAGGAACGAGGTGGTTCTAAGAAAGAGCTGGTTCTAAGAACGAGGTGGTTGTAAGAAAGAGCTGGTTCTAAGAACGAGCTGTTCTAGGAAACGCTGGTTCTAAGAACGAGCCGTTCTATGAACAATATGGTTCTAAGAACGAGCCGGTTGTAAGAAACGAGCTGGTTCTAAAAACGAGGTGGTTTTAAGAAAGAACTGGTTCTAAAAGCGAGTTTGTTCTAAAAACGAGCTTGTTCTATGTACAAGCTGATTCTAAAAACGAGCCGTTTTAAGGACAATACGGTTCTAAAAACGAGGCGGTTGTAAGAAACGAGGTGGTTCTAAGAACAAGCCGGTTGTAAGAAACGAGGTGGTTCTAAGAACGAGGTGGTTCTAAGAACGAGGTGGGGCTAAGAAACAGCCGGTTTTAAGAACAAGCTTGTTCTAAGAACAAGCTGGATCTAAGAACAAGCCGGTTCTAAGAACAAGCCGGTTCTAAGAACAAGCCGGTTCTAAGAACGAGCCAGTTGTAAGAACGAGCCGGTTGTAAGAACAAGGTGGTTCTAAGAACAAGGTGGTTGTAAGAACGAGGTGGTTCTTAGAAAGAGCTGGTTTTAAGAAAGAGCTGGTTCTAAGAAAGAGCTGGTTCTAAGAACGAGCTTGTTCTAAGAACGAGCTTGTTCTAAGAACAAGCTGGCTCTAAAAGCGAGCCGTTCTACAAACAATATGGTTCTATGAACGAGCCGGTTGTAAGAAACGAGCTGGTTCTATGAACGAGCCGGTTGTAAGAAACGAGCTGGTTCTAAGAACGAGGATAGTTCTAAGAAAGAGTTGGTTTTAAGAACGAGGTGGTTCTAAGAACGAAGTGGTTCTGAGAACGAGCTAGTTCTTAAAAAGAGCTGGTTCTAAGAACGAGGTGGTTCGAAGAACGAAATGGTTTTAAGAACGAGTGGTAATTCTAAGAACGAGGTGGTTCTAAGAAAGAGCTGGTTCTAAGAACGAGCTTGTTTTAAGAACGAGCTTGTTCTATGAACAAGCTGATTCTAAAAACGAGCCGTTTAAAAGACAATACGGTTGTAAGAACGAGGCGGTTGTGAAAAACGAGGTGGTTTTAAGAACAAGCCGGTTGTAAGAAACGAGGTGGTTCTAAGAACACAGTGCCTTTAAGAACGAGGTGGGCTTCAAAACAGCCGGTTTTAAAAACAAGCTTGTTCTAAGAACAAGCTGGTTCTTAGAACAAGCCGGTTCTAAGAACAAGTCGGTTCTACGAACAAGCCGGTTTTAAGAACGAGCCGGTTGTAAGAATGAGCCGGTTGTAAGAACGAGGTGGTTCTAAGAGCGAGGTGGTTCTAAGAACGAGGTGGTTCTAAGAACGAGGTGGTTCTAAGAAAGAGCTGGTTTTAAGAAAGAGCTGGTTCTAAAAAAGAGCTGGTTTTAAGAACGAGCTTGTTCTAAGAACGAGCTTGTTCTTAAAACGAGCCGTTCTAAGGACAATAAGGGTCTAGGACGAGCCGGTTGTAAGAAACGAGGTGGTTCTAAGAACGAGGTGGTGGTAAGAACGAGGTAATTCTAAGAACGAGGTGGTTCTAAGAACGAGCTTGTTCTAGGAAAAAGCTGGTTCTAAAAACGAGCCGTTCAAAGAACAATATGGTTCTAAGAACGAGCCGGTTGTAAGAAGCGAGCTGGTTCTAAAAACGAGGTGGTTCGAAAAAAGAGCTGGTTCTAAGACCGAGCTTGTTCTATGAACAAGCTGGTTCTAAAAACGAGCCGTTCTGAGAACAATAAGGGTCTAGGACGAGCCGGTTGTAAGAAACGAGGTGGTTCTAAGAACGAGGTGGTTCTAAGAACGAGGCGGTTCTAACAACGATGTGGTTCTAAGAACGATGTGGTTCTCAGAAAGAGGTGGTTTTAAGAACGAGGTGGTTTTAAGAACGAGGTAGTTCTAGGAACAAGGTGGTTCTAAGAAAGAGCTGGTTCTAAGAACGAGGTGGTTGTAAGAAAGAGCTGGTTCTAAGAACGAGCTGTTCTAGGAAACGCTTGTTCTAAGAACGAGCTTGTTCTAAGAACAAGCTGGCTCTAAAAGCGAGCCGTTCTACAAACAATATGGTTCTATGAACGAGCCGGTTGTAAGAAACGAGCTGGTTCTATGAACGAGCCGGTTGTAAGAAACGAGCTGGTTCTAAGAACGAGGTAGTTCTAAGAAAGAGTTGGTTTTAAGAACGAGGTGGTTCTAAGAACGAAGTGGTTCTGAGAACGAGCTAGTTCTTAAAAAGAGCTGGTTCTAAGAACGAGGTGGTTCGAAGAACGAAATGGTTTTAAGAACGAGGTAATTCTAAGAACGAGGTGGTTCTAAGAAAGAGCTGGTTCTAAGAACGAGCTTGTTTTAAGAACGAGCTTGTTCTATGAACAAGCTGATTCTAAAAACGAGCCGTTTAAAAGACAATACGGTTGTAAGAACGAGGCGGTTGTGAGAAACGAGGTGGTTTTAAGAACAAGCCGGTTGTAAGAAACGAGGTGGTTCTAAGAACACAGTGCCTTTAAGAACGAGGTGGGCTTCAAAACAGCCGGTTTTAAAAACAAGCTTGTTCTAAGAACAAGCTGGTTCTAAGAACAAGCCGGTTCTAAGAACAAGTCGGTTCTACGAACAAGCCGGTTTTAAGAACGAGCCGGTTGTAAGAATAAGCCGGTTGTAAGAACGAGGTGGTTCTAAGAGCGAGGTGGTTCTAAGAACGAGGTGGTTCTAAGAACGAGGTGGTTCTAAGAAAGAGCTGGTTTTAAGAAAGAGCTGGTGTTAAAAAAGAGCTGGTTTTAAGAACGAGCTTGTTCTAAGAACGAGCTTGTTCTTAAAACGAGCCGTTCTAAGGACAATAAGGGTCTAGGACGAGCCGGTTGTAAGAAACGAGGTGGTTCTAAGAACGAGGTGGTGGTAAGAACGAGGTAATTCTAAGAACGAGGTGGTGTAAGAACGAGCTTGTTCTAGGAAAAAGCTGGTTCTAAAAACGAGCCGTTCAAAGAACAATATGGTTCTAAGAACGAGCCGGTTGTAAGAAGCGAGCTGGTTCTAAAAACGAGGTGGTTCTAAAAAAGAGCTGGTTCTAAGACCGAGCTTGTTCTATGAACAAGCTGGTTCTAAAAACGAGCCGTTCTGAGAACAATAAGGGTCTAGGACGAGCCGGTTGTAAGAAACGAGGTGGTTCTAAGAACGAGGTGGTTCTAAGAACGAGGTGGTTCTAAGAACGATGTGGTTCTAAGAACGATGTGGTTCTCAGAAAGAGGTGGTTTTAAGAACGAGGTGGTTTTAAGAACGAGGTAGTTCTAGGAACGAGGTGGTTCTAAGAAAGAGCTGGTTCTAAGAACGAGGTGGTTGTAAGAAAGAGCTGGTTCTAAGAACGAGCTGTTCTAGGAAACGCTGGTTCTAAGAACGAGCCGTTCTATGAACAATATGGTTTTAAGAACGAGCCGGTTGTAAGCAACGAGCTGGTTCTAAAAACGAGGTGGTTTTAAGAAAGAGCTGGTTCTAAAAGCGAGTTTGTTCTAAAAACGAGCTTGTTCTATGTACAAGCTGATTCTAAAAACGAGCCGTTTTAAGGACAATACGGTTCTAAAAACGAGGCGGTTGTAAGAAACGAGGTGGTTCTAAGAACAAGCCGGTTGAAAGAAACGAGGTGGTTCTAAGAACGAGGTGGTTCTAAGAATGAAGTGCCTTTAAGAACGAGGTGGGGCTAAGAAACAGCCGGTTTTAAGAACAAGCTTGTTCTAAGAACAAGCTGGTTGTAAGAACAAGCCGGTTCTAAGAACAAGCCGGTTCTAAGAACAAGCCGGTTCTAAGAACGAGCCAGTTGTAAGAACGAGCCGGTTGTAAGAACAAGGTGGTTCTAAGAACAAGGTGGTTGTAAGAACGAGGTAGTTCTAAGAAAGAGCTGGTTTTAAGAAAGAGCTGGTTCTAAGAAAGAGCTGGTTCTAAGAACGAGCTTGTTCTAAGAACAAGCTGGCTCTAAAAACGAGCCGTTCTACAAACAATATGGTTCTATGAACGAGCCGGTTGTAAGAAACGAGCTGGTTCTATGAACGAGCCGGTTGTAAGAAACGAGCTGGTTCTAAGAACGAGGTAGTTCTAAGAAAGAGTTGGTTTTAAGAACGAGGTGGTTCTAAGAACGAAGTGGTTCTGAGAACGAGCTAGTTCTTAAAAAGAGCTGGTTCTAAGAACGAGGTGGTTCGAAGAACGAAATGGTTTTAAGAACGAGGTAATTCTAAGAACGAGGTGGTTCTAAGAAAGAGCTGGTTCTAAGAACGAGTTTGTTTTAAGAACGAGCTTGTTCTATGAACAAGCTGATTCTAAAAACGAGCCGTTTAAAGGACAATACGGTTCTAAGAACGAGGCGGTTGTGAGAAACGAGGTGGTTCTAAGAACAAGCCGGTTGTAAGAAACGAGGTGGTTCTAAGAACGAGGTGGTTCTAAGAACGAGGTGGTTCTAAGAACGATGTGGTTGTAAGAACGATGTGGTTCTCAGAAAGAGGTGGTTTTAAGAACGAGGTAGTTCTAGGAACGAGGTGGTTCTAAGAAAGAGCTGGTTCTAAGAACGAGGTGGTTGTAAGAAAGAGCTGGTTCTAAGAACGAGCTGTTCTAGGAAACGCTGGTTCTAAGAACGAGCCGTTCTATGAACAATATGGTTCTAAGAACGAGCCGGTTGTAAGAAACGAGCTGGTTCTAAAAACGAGGTGGTTTTAAGAAAGAGCTGGTTCTAAAAGCGAGTTTGTTCTAAAAACGAGCTTGTTCTATGTACAAGCTGATTCTAAAAACGAGCCGTTTTAAGGACAATACGGTTCTAAAAACGAGGCGGTTGTAAGAAACGAGGTGGTTTTAAGAACAAGCCGGTTGTAAGAAACGAGGTGGTTCTAAGAACGAGGTGGTTCTAAGAACGAAGTGCCTTTAAGAACGAGGTGGGGCTAAGAAACAGCCGGTTTTAAGAACAAGCTTGTTCTAAGAACAAGCTGGTTCTAAGAACAAGCCGGTTCTAAGAACAAGCCGGTTCTAAGAACAAGCCGGTTCTAAGAATGAGCCAGTTGTAAGAACGAGCCGGTTGTAAGAACAAGGTGGTTCTAAGAACAAGGTGGTTGTAAGAACGAGGTGGTTCTAAGAAAGAGCTGGTTTTAAGAAAGAGCTGGTTCTAAGAAAAAGCTGGTTCTAAGAACGAGCTTGTTCTAAGAACGAGCTTGTTCTAAGAACAAGCTGGCTCTAAAAACGAGCCGTTCTACAAACAATATGGTTCTATGAACGAGCCGGTTGTAAGAAACGAGCTGGTTCTAAGAACGAGGTAGTTCTAAGAAAGAGTTGGTTTTAAGAACGAGGTGGTTCTAAGAACGAAGTGGTTCTGAGAACGAGCTAGTTCTTAAAAAGAGCTGGTTTTAAGAACGAGGTGGTTCGAAGAACGAAATGGTTTTAAGAACGAGGTAATTCTAAGAACGAGGTGGTTCTAAGAAAGAGCTGGTTCTAAGAACGAGCTTGTTTTAAGGACGAGCTTGTTCTATGACAAGCTGATTCTAAAAACGAGCCGTTTAAAGGACAATACGGTTCTAAGAACGAGGCGGTTGTGAGAAACGAGGTGGTTCTAAGAACGAAGTGCCTTTAAGAACGAGGTGGGGCTAAGAAACAGCCGGTTTTAAGAACAAGCTTGTTATAAGAACGAGCTGGTTCTAAGAACAAGCCGGTTCTAAGAACAAGCCGGTTCTAAGAACAAGCCGGTTCTAAGAACGAGCCGGTTGTAAGAACGAGCCGGTTGTAAGCACGAGGTGTTTTTAAGAAGGAGATGGTTCTAAGAACGAGATGGTTCTAAGAAAGAGCTGGTTCTAAGAACGAGCTTGTTCTAAGAACGAGCTTGTTCTAAGAACGAGATTGTTCTAAAAACGAGTCGTTTTAAGAACAATACGGTTCTAAGAACGAGCCGGTTGTATGAACGAGGTGGTTCTAAGAACGAGGTGGCTCTAAGAAAGAGCTGGTTCTAAGAAAGAGCTAATTCTAAGAATGAGCTTGTTCTAGGAACAAGCTGGTTGTAAAAGCGAGCTGTTCTAAGGACAATAATGTTCTATGAACGAGCCGGTTGTAAGAAACAAGCTGGTTCTAAGAACGAGGTGGTTCTAAGAACGAAGTGGTTCTGGGAACGAGGTACTTCTAAAAAAGAGCTGGTTCTAAGAACGAGGTGGTTCGAAGAACGAGATAGTTTTAAGAACGAGGTAATTCTAAAAACGAGATGGTTCTAAGAAAGAGCTGGTTCTAAGAAAGAGCTGGTTGTAAAAACGAGCTGGTTCTAAGAACGAGCTTGTTCTAGGAAAAAGCTAGTTCTAAAAACGAGCCGTTCGAAGAACAATATGGTTCTAAGAAAGAGCCGGTTGTAAGAAACGAGGTGGTTCTAAAAACGAGGTGGTTCTAAGTAAGAGCTGGTTTTTAGAACGAGCTTGTTCTATGAACAAGCAGATTCTAAAAACGAGCCGTTCGTAGAACAATAAGGGTCTAAGGACGAGCCGATTTTAAGAACGAGGTGGTTCTAAAAACGAGTCGTTTTAAGAACAATACGGTTCTAAGAACGAGCCGGTTGTATGAACGAGGTGGTTCTAAGAACGAGGTGGCTCTAAGAAAGAGCTGGTTTTAAGAAAGAGCTAATTCTAAGAATGAGCTTGTTCTAGGAACAAGCTGGTTCTAAAAGCGAGCTGTTCTAAGGACAATAATGTTCTATGAACGAGCCGGTTGTAAGAAACAAGCTGGTTCTAAGAACGAGGTGGTTCTAAGAACGAAGTGGTTCTGGGAACGAGGTACTTCTAAAAAAGAGCTGGTTCTAAGAACGAGGTGGTTCGAAGAACGAGATAGTTTTAAGAACTAGGTAATTCTAAAAACGAGATGGTTCTAAGAAAGAGCTGGTTCTAAGAAAGAGCTGGTTCTAAGAACGAGCTGGTTCTAAGAACGAGCTGGTTCTAAGAACGAGCTTGTTCTAGGAAAAAGCTGGTTCTAAAAACGAGCCGTTCGAAGAACAATATGGTTCTAAGAACGAGCCGGTTGTAAGAAACGAGGTGGTTCTAAAAACGAGGTGGTTCTAAGTAAGAGCTGGTTCTAAGAACGAGCTTGTTCTATGAACAAGCAGATTCTAAAAACGAGCCGTTCGTAGAACAATAAGGGTCTAAGGACGAGCCGGTTATAAGAACGAGGTGGTTCTAAGAACGAGGTGGTTATAAGAAAGAGCTGGTTTTCAGAAGGAGCTTGTTCTATAAACGAGCTGGTTTTAAAAACAAGCCGTTCTAAGATCGAGCTTGTTCTAGGAACGAGCTGGTTCTAAGAACGAGGTGGTTCTAAGAAAGAGCTGGTTCTAAGAACGAGCTTGTTCTAAGAACAAACTAGTTCTAAGAGCGAGGTGAATCTAAGAACGAGGTGGTTCTAAGAACGAGGTGGTTCTAAGAACGAGGTGGTTCTAAGAACGATGTGGTTCTAAGAACGATGTGGTTCTAAGAAAGAGGCGGTTCTAAAAAAGAGGTGGTTTTAAGAACGAGGTGGTTTTAAGAACGAGGTGGTTTTAAGAACGAGGTAGTTCTAGGAACGAGGTGGTTCTAAGAAAGAGCTGGTTCTAAGAACGAGCTTGTTTTAAGAACGAGCTTGTTCTAGGAAAAAGCTGGTTCTAAAAACGAGCCGTTCGAAGAACAATATGGTTCTAAGAACGAGCCGGTTGTAAGAAACGAGGTGGTTCTAAAAACGAGGTGGTTCTAAGTAAGAGCTGGTTCTAAAAACGAGCTTGTTCTATGAACAAGCAGATTCTAAAAACGAGCCGTTCGTAGAACAATAAGGGTCTAAGGACGAGCCGGTTCTAAGAACGAGGTGGTTCTAAGAACGAGGTGGTTATAAGAAAGAGCTGGTTTTCAGAAGGAGCTTGTTCTATAAACGAGCTGGTTTTAAAAACAAACCGTTCTAAGATCGAGCTGGTTCTAGGAACGAGCTGGTTCTAAGAACGAGGTGGTTCTAAGAAAGAGCTGGTTCTAAGAACGAGCTTGTTCTAAGAACGAGCTTGTTCTAAGAACAAACTAGTTTTAAGAGCAAGGTGAATCTAAGAACTAGGTGGTTCTAAGAACGAGGTGGTTCTAAGAACGAGGTGGTTCTAAGAACGAGGTGGTTCTAAGAACGATGTGGTTCTAAGAACGATGTGGTTCTAAGAAAGAGGTGGTTCTAAGAAAGAGGTGGTTTTAAGAACGAGGTGGTTCTAAGAAAGAGCTGGTTCTAAGAACGAGGTGGTTCTAAGAAAGAGCTGGTTTTAAGAACGAGGTAGTTCTAGGAACGAGGTGGTTCTAAGAAAGAGCTGGTTCTAAGAACGAGGTGGTTCTAAGAAAGAGCTGGTTTTAAGAACGAGCTTGTTCTAGAAAACGCTGGTTTTAAGAACGAGCTTGTTCTAGGAAACGCTGGTTCTAAAAATGAGCCGTTCTAAGAACAATATGGTTCTATGAACGAGCCGGTTGTAAGAAACGAGCTGGTTCTAAAAACGAGGTGGTTCTAAAAGCGAGCTTGTTATAAGAACGAGCTTGTTCTAAGAACGAGCTGATTCTAAAAACGAGCCGTTTTAAGGACAATACGGTTCTAAGAACGAGGTGGTTGCAAGAAACGAGGTGGTTCTAAGAAGAAGCCGGTTGTACGAAACGAGGTGGTTCTAAGGACGAGGTGGTTCTAAAAACGAAGTGCCTTTAAGAGCGAGGTGGGGCTAAGAAACAGCCGGTTTCAAGAACAAGCTTGTTATAAGAACGAGCTGGTTCTAAGAACAAGCCGGTTCTAAGAACAAGCCGGTTGTAAGAACGAGCCGGTTGTAAGAACGAGGTGTTTCTAAGAAGAAGATGATTCTAAGAACGAGATGGTTCTAAGAAAAAGCTGGTTCTAAGAACGAGCTTGTTCTAAGAACGAGATTGTTCTAAAAACGAGTCGTTTTAAGAACAATACGGTTCTAAGAACGAGCCGGTAGTAAGAACGAGGTGGTTCTAAGAACGAGGTGGCTCTAAGAAAGAGCTGGTTCTAAGAAAGAGCTAATTCTAAGAACGAGGTTGTTCTAGGAGCGAGCTTGTTCTAAAAACGAGCTGTTCTAAGGACAATAATGTTCTATGAACGAGCCGGTTGTAAGAAACAAGCTGGTTCTAAGAACGAGGTGGTTCTAAGGACGAGCCGGTTGTAAAAACGAGGTGGTTCTAAGAACGAGGTGGTTCTAAGAAAGAGCTGGTTTTAAGAAAGAGCTGGTTCTAAGAACGAGCTGGTTCTAAGAATGAGGTGGTTCTAAGAATGAGGTGGTTCTAAGAAAGAGCTGGTTCTAAGAACAAGGTGGTTCTCAAAAAGAGCTGGTTTTAAGAACGAGCTTGTTCTATAAACAAGCTGATTCTAAAAACGAGCCATTCTAAGGAAAATACGGTTCTAAGAACGAGGCGGTTGTATGAAACGAGGCGGTTGTAAGAAACGAGGTGGTTCTAAGAACAAGCCGGTTGTAAGAAACGAGGTGGTTCTAAAAACGAGGTGGTTCTAAGAACGAGGTGGTTCTAAGAACGAAGTGGTTCTGGGAACGAGCTGGTTCTTAAAAAGAGCTGGTTCTAAGAACGAGGTGGTTCCAAGAACGAGGTAATTCTAAGAACGAGGTGGTTCTAAGAAAGAGCTGGTTCTAAGAACGAGCTTATCCTATGAAAAGGCTGGTTCTAAAAACGAGCCGTTCGAAGAACAATATGGTTTTAAGAAACGAGCTGGTTCTAAAAACGAGGTGGTTCTAAAAAAGAGCTGGTTCTAAGAACGAGCTTGTTCTATGAACAAGCTGGTTCTAAAAACGAGCCGTTCTAAGAACAATAAGGGTCTAGGACGAGCCGGTTGTAAGAAACGAGGTGGTTCTAAGAACGAGGTGATTCTAAGAACGATGTGGTTCTAAGAAAGAGCTGGTTTTGAGAACGAGGTGGTTTTAGGAAGGAGGTAGTTCTAGGAACAAGGTGGTTCTAAGAAAGAGCTGGTTCTAGGAACGAGGTGGTTGTAAGAAAGAGCTGGTTTTAAAAACGAGCCGGCTGTAAAAAACGAGCTGGTTCTAAGAACGAGGTGGTTCTAAGAACGAGCCGGTTCTAAGAAAGAGCTGGTTCTGAGAACAAGTTGGTTCTAAAAACGAGTCGTTCTAAGGACAATACGGTTCTAAGAACGAGCCGGCTGTAAGAAACGAGGTGGTTTTAAGAACGAGCTGGCTGTAAGAACAGGGTGGTTTTAAGAACGAGGTGGTTCTAAGAACGAGCTGGTTCTTAAAAAGAGCTGGTTCTAAGAACAAGCCGGTTGTAAGAACGAGCCGGTTGTAAGAACGAGCCGGTTGTAAGAACGAGCCGGTTGTAAGAACGAGCCTGTTGTAAGAACGAGCCGGTTGTCAGAACGAGGTGGTTCTAAGAACGAGGTGGTTTTAAGAAAGAGCTGGTGTTAAGAAAGAGCTTGTTCTAAGAACAAGCTGGCTTTAAAAACGAGCCGTTCTACTAACAATATGGTTTTATGAACGAGCCGGTTGTAAGAAACGAGCTGGTTGTAAGAGCGAGGTAGTTCTAAGAAAGAGTTGGTTTTAAGAACGAGGTGGTTCTAAGAACGAAGTGGTTCTGGGAACGAGCTGGTTCTTAAAAAGAGCTGGTTCTAAGAACGAGGTGGTTCAAAGAACGAGATGGTTTTAAGAACGAGGTAATTCTAAGAACGAGGTGGTTCTAAGAACGAGCTTGTTCTAGGAAAAAGCTGGTTCTAAAAACGAGCCGTTCAAAGAACAATATGGTTCTAAGAACGAGCCGGTTGTAAGAAACGAGCTGGTTCTAAAAACGAGGTGGTTCTAAAAAAGAGCTGGTTCTAAGAACGAGCTTGTTCTATGAACAAGCTGGTTCTAAAAACGAGCCGTTCTGAGAACAATAAGGGTCTAGCCGGTTGTAAGAAACGAGGTGGTTCTAAGAACGAGGTGGTTCTAAGAACGAGGTGGTTCTAAGAACGATGTGGTTCTAAGAACGATGTGGTTCTAAGAAAGAGGTGGTTTTAAGGACGAGGTGGTTTTAAGAACGAGGTAGTTCTAGGAACGAGGTGGTTCTAAGAAAGAGCTGGTTCTAAGAACGAGATGGTTGTAAGAAAGAGCTGGTTCTAAGAACGAGATGGTTGTAAGAAAGAGCTGGTTTTAAGAACGAGCTGTTCTAGGAAACGCTGGTTCTAAGAACGAGCCGTTCTATGAACAATAGGGTTCTAAGAACGAGCCGGTTGTAAGAAACGAGCTGGTTCTAAAAACAAGGTGGTTTTAAGAAAGAGCTGGTTCTAAAAGCGACCTTGTTCTAAAAACGAGCTTGTTCTATGAACCAGCTGGTTCTAAAAACGAGCCGTTCTAAGAACAATAAGGGTCTAGGACGAGCCGGTTGTAAGAAATGAGGTGGTTCTAAGAACGAGGTGATTCTAAGAACGATGTGGTTCTAAGAACGAGGTGATTCTAAGAACGATGTTGTTCTAAGAAAGAGCTGGTTTTGAGAACGAGGTGGTTTTAGGAAGGAGATAGTTCTAGGAACAAGGTGGTTCTAAGAAAGAGCTGGTTCTAAGAACGAGGTGGTTGTAAGAAAGAGCTGGTTTTAAGAACGAGCCGGCTGTAAAAAACGAGCTGGTTCTAAGAACGAGGTGGTTCTAAGAACGAGCCGGTTCTAAGAAAGAGCTGGTTCTGAGAACAAGTTGGTTCTAAAAACGAGTCGTTCTAAGGACAATACGGTTCTAAGAACGAGCCGGCTGTAAGAAACGAGGTGGTTTTAAGAACGAGCTGGCTGTAAGAACAGGGTGGTTTTAAGAACGAGGTGGTTCTAAGAACGAGCTGGTTCTTAAAAAGAGCTGGTTCTAAGAACAAGCCGGTTGTAAGAACGAGCCGGTTGTAAGAACGAGCCGGTTGTAAGAACGAGCCGGTTGTCAGAACGAGGTGGTTCTAAGAACGAGGTGGTTTTAAGAAAGAGCTGGTGTTAAGAAAGAGCTGGTTCTAAGAACGAGCTTGTTCTAAGAACAAGCTGGCTTTAAAAACGAGCCGTTCTACTAACAATATGGTTTTATGAACGAGCCGGTTGTAAGAAACGAGCTGGTTGTAAGAGCGAGGTAGTTCTAAGAAAGAGTTGGTTTTAAGAACGAGGTGGTTCTAAGAACGAAGTGGTTCTGGGAACGAGCTGGTTCTTAAAAAGAGCTGGTTCTAAGAACGAGGTAGGTTCAAAGAACGAGATGGTTTTAAGAACGAGGTAATTCTAAGAACGAGGTGGTTCTAAGAACGAGCTTGTTCTAGGAAAAAGCTGGTTCTAAAAACGAGCCGTTCAAAGAACAATATGGTTCTAAGAACGAGCCGGTTGTAAGAAACGAGCTGGTTCTAAAAACGAGGTGGTTCTAAAAAAGAGCTGGTTCTAAGAACGAGCTTGTTCTATGAACAAGCTGGTTCTAAAAACGAGCCGTTCTGAGAACAATAAGGGTCTAGGACGAGCCGGTTGTAAGAAACGAGGTGGTTCTAAGAACGAGGTGGTTCTAAGAACGAGGTGGTTCTAAGAACGATGTGGTTCTAAGAACGATGTGGTTCTAAGAAAGAGGTGGTTTTAAGGACGAGGTGGTTTTAAGAACGAGGTAGTTCTAGGAACGAGGTGGTTCTAAGAAAGAGCTGGTTCTAAGAACGAGACGGTTGTAAGAAAGAGCTGGTTTTAAGAACGAGCTGTTCTAGGAAACGCTGGTTCTAAGAACGAGCCGTTCTATGAACAATAGGGTTCTAAGAACGAGCCGGTTGTAAGAAACGAGCTGGTTCTAAAAACGAGGTGGTTTTAAGAAAGAGCTGGTTCTAAAAGCGACTTTGTTCTAAAAACGAGCTTGTTCTATGAACAAGCTGATTCTAAAAACGAGCCGTTTTAAGGACAATACGGTTCTAAAAACGAGGCGGTTGTAAGAAACGAGGTGGTTCTAAGAACAAGCCGGTTGTAAGAAACGAGGTGGTTCTAAGAACGAGGTGGTTCTAAGAACGAAGTGCCTTTAAGAACGAGGTGGGGCAAAGAAACAGCCGGTTTTAAGAACAAGCTTGTTCTAAGAACAAGCTGGTTCTAAGAACAAGCCGGTTCTAAAAACAAGCCGGTTCTAAGAACAAGCCGGTTCTAAGAACGAGCCAGTTGTAAGAACGAGCCGGTTGTAAGAACAAGGTGGTTCTAAGAACGAGGTGGTTGTAAGAACGAGGTGGTTCTAAGAAAGAGCTGGTTTTAAGAAAGAGCTGGTTCTAAGAAAGAGCTGGTTCTAAGAACGAGCTTGTTCTAAGAACGAGCTTGTTCTAAGAACAAGCTGGCTCTAAAAACGAGATGTTTCTATGAACTTCTTCTACAAACAATATGGTTCTATGAACGAGCCGGTTGTAAGAAACGAGCTGGTTCTATGAACGAGCCGGTTGTAAGAAACGAGCTGGTTGTAAGAACGAGGTAGTTCTAAGAAAGAGTTGGTTTTAAGAACGAGGTGGTTCTAAGAACGAAGTGGTTCTGAGAACGAGCTAGTTCTTGAAAAGAGCTGGTTCTAAGAACGAGGTGGTTCGAAGAACGGAATGGTTTTAAGAACGTGGTAATTCTAAGAACGAGGTGGTTCTATAAAAGAGCTGGTTCTAAGAACGAGCTTGTTCTAAGAACGAGCTGATTCTAAAAACGAGCCGTTTAAAGGACAATACGGTTCTAAGAACGAGGCGGTTGTGAGAAACGAGGTGGTTCTAAGAACAAGCCGGTTGTAAGAAACGAGGTGGTTCTAAGAACACAGTGCCTTTAAGAACGAGGTGGGCTTCGAAACAGCCGGTTTTAAAAACAAGCTTGTTCTAAGAACAAGCTGGTTCTAAGAACAAGCCGGTTCTAAGAACAAGTCGGTTCTACGAACAAGCCGGTTTTAAGAACGAGCCGGTTGTAAGAATAAGCCGGTTGTAAGAACGAGGTGGTTGTAAGAGCGAGGTGGTTCTAAGAACGAGGTGGTTCTAAGAAAGAGCTGGTTTTAAGAAAGAGCTGGTTCTAAAAAAGAGCTGGTTCTAAGAACGAGCTTGTTCTTAAAACGAGCCGTTCTAAGGACAATAAGGGTCTAGGACGAGCCGGTTGTAAGAAACGAGGTGGTTCTAAGAACGAGGTGGTTCTAAGAACGAGGTGGTTCTAAGAACGAGGTGGTGGTAAGAACGAGGCGGTTCTAAAAACGAGGTGGTTTTAAGAACGAGGTGGTTCTAAGAACGATGTGGTTCTAAGAAAGAGGTGGTTCTAAGAAAGAGGTGGTTTTAAGAACGAGGTGGTTTTAAGAACGAGGTAGTTCTAGGAACGAGGTGGTTCTAAGAAAGAGCTGGTTCTAAGAACGAGGTGGTTCTAAGAAAGAGCTGGTTTTAAGAACGAACTTGTTCTAGAAAACGCTGGTTTTAAGAACGAGCTTGTTCTAGGAAACGCTGGTTCTAAAAATGAGCCGTTCTAAGAACAATATGGTTCTATGAACGAGCCGGTTGTAAGAAACGAGCTGGTTCTAAAAACGAGGTGGTTCTAAGAAAGAGCTGGTTCTAAAAGCGAGCTTGTTTTAAGAACGAGCTTGTTCTAAGAACGAGCTTGTTCTATAAACAAGCTGATTCTAAAAACGAGCCGTTTTAAGGACAATACGGTTCTAAGAACGAGGCGGTTGTAAGAAACGAGGTGGTTCTAAGAACAAGCCGGTTGTAAAAAACGAGGTGGTTCTAAAAACGAGGTGGTTCTAAGAACGAAGTGCCTTTAAGAACGAGGTGGGGCTAAGAAACAGCCGGTTTTAAGAACAAGCTTGTTATAAGAACGAGCTGGTTCTAAGAACAAGCCGGTTCTAAGAACAAGCCGGTTCTAAGAACGAGCCGGTTATAAGGACGAGCCGGTTGTAAGCACGAGGTGTTTCTAAGAAGGAGATGGTTCTAAGAACGAGATGGTTCTAAGAAAGAGCTGGTTCTAAGAACGAGCTTGTTCTAAGAACGAGCTTGTTCTAAGAACGAGATTGTTCTAAAAACGAGTCGTTTTAAGGACAATAATGTTCTATGAACGAGCCGGTTGTAAGAAACAAGCTGGTTCTAAGAACGAGGTGGTTCTAAGAACGAAGTGGTTCTGGGAACGAGGTACTTCTAAAAAAAAGCTGGTTCTAAGAACGAGGTGGTTCTAAGAACGAGATAGTTTTAAGAACGAGGTAATTCTAAAAACGAGATGGTTCTAAGAAAGAGCTGGTTCTAAGAACGAGCTTGTTCTAGGAAAAAGCTGGTTCTAAAAACGAGCCGTTCGAAGAAGAATATGGTTCTAAGAACGAGCCGGTTGTAAGAAACGAGGTGGTTCTAAAAACGAGGTGGTGTAAGTAAGAGCTGGTTCTAAGAACGAGCTTGTTCTATGAACAAGCAGATTCTAAAAACGAGCCGTTCGTAGAACAATAAGGGTCTAAGGACGAGCCGGTTCTAAGAACGAGGTGGTTATAAGTAAGAGCTGGTTCTAAGAACGAGCTTGTTCTATGAACAAGCAGATTCTAAAAACGAGCCGTTCGTAGAACAATAAGGGTCTAAGGACGAGCCGGTTCTAAGAACGAGGTGGTTCTAAGAACGAGGTGGTTATAAGAAAGAGCTGGTTTTCAGAAGGAGCTTGTTCTATGAACAAGCAGATTTTAAAAACGAGCCGTTCGTAGAACAATAAGGGTCTAAGGACGAGCCGGTTCTAAGAACGAGGTGGTTCTAAGAACGAGGTGGTTATAAGAAAGAGCTGGTTTTCAGAAGGAGCTTGTTCTATAAACGAGCTGGTTTTAAAAACAAGCCGTTCTAAGATCGAGCTGGTTCTAGGAACGAGCTGGTTCTAAGAACGAGGTGGTTCTAAGAAAGAGCTGGTTCTAAAAACGAGCTTGTTCTAAGAACAAACTAGTTTTAAGAGCGAGGTGAATCTAAGAACGAGGTGGTTCTAAGAACAAGGTGGTTCTAAGAACGAGGTGGTTCTAAGAACGAGGTGGTTCTAAGAACGATGTGGTTCTAAGAACGATGTGGTTCTAAGAAAGAGGTGGTTCTAAGAAAGAGGTGGTTTTAAGAACGAGGTGGTTTTAAGAACGAGGTGGTTTTAAGAACGAGGTGGTTTTAAGAACGAGGTAGTTCTAGGAACGAGGTGGTTCTAAGAAAGAGCTGGTTCTAGGAACGAGGTGGTTCTAAGAAAGAGCTGGTTCTAAGAAAGAGCTAGTTCTAAGAACAAGCTGGTTCTGAAAACAAGCTGGTTCTAAAACGAGCTGGTTCTAAAAACGAGCTAGTTCTAAAAACGAGCTAGTTCTAAAAACGAGCTGGTTCTAAAAACGAGCCGTTTCAAAGACAATACGGTTGTAAGAATGAGCCGGTTGTAAGAACGAGTTGGTTTTAAGAACGAGCTGGCTCTTAGAACGAGGTGGTTCTTAGAATGAGGTGGCTCTAAGAACGAGATGGTTTTAAGAATGAGGTGGTTCAAAGAATGAGGTGGTTCAAAGAACGTGGTGGTTATAAGAATGAGGTGGTTCTAAGAACGAGCTGGTCATTAGGACGAGGTGGTTCTAAGAATGAGGAGGTTCTATGAACGAGATGGTTCTAAGAATGAGGTGGTTTTAAAAACGTGGTGGTTATAAGAATGAGGTGGTTCCAAAAAACGTGGTGGTTCGAAGAATCAGGTGGTTCTAAGAACGACGTGGTTCTAAGAAAGAGCTGGTTCTAAGAACGAGGTGGTTCAAAGAAAGAGCTAGCTCTAAGAACGAGGTGGTTCTAAGAATGAGATGGTTATAAGAACGTGGTGGTTGTAAGAATGAGGTGGTTCTAAGAAAGAGCTGGTTCTAAGAATGAGCTGGTTTTAAGAAAGAGCTGGTTCTAAAAGCGAGCTTATTCTAAGTACGAGCTTGTTCTAAGAACAAGCTGGTTCTGAAAATGAGCCGTTTTAAGGACAATACGGTTCTAAGAACGAGCCAGTTGTAAACAACGAGCTGGTTGTAAGCACGGGGTGGTTCTAAGAACGAGCTTGTTCTAAAAACAAGCTGGTTCTTAGAACCACCCCGAAAAACGAGCCGGTTTAAAAACAACGCGGTTCTAAGAACAAGCCGGTTGTAAGAACGAGGTGGTTGTGAGAACGAGATGGTTCTAAGAACGAGCCGGTTGTAAGAACGAGCCGGTTGTAAGAACGAGCCGGTTGTCAGGACGAGGTGGTTCTAAGAACGAGGTGGTTCTAAGAAAGAGCTGGTTTTAAGAAAGACCTGGTTGTAAGAAAGAGCTGGTTGAAAAACAAGCTTGTTCAATGAACAAGCTGGCCCTAAAAACGAGCTGTTCTACAAACAATATGGTTCTATGAACGAGCCGGTTGTAAGAAACGAGCTGGTTCTAAGAACGAGGTAGTCCTAAAAAAGAGTTGGTTTTAAGAACGAGGTGGTTCTAAGAACGAAGTGGTTCTGGGAACGAGCTAGTTCTTAAAAAGAGCTAATTCTAAGAACGAGGTGGTTCGAAGAACGAAATGGTTTTAAGAACGAGGTGGTTCTAAGAAAGAGCTGGTTCTCAGAACGAGCTTGTTCTAGGAAAAAGCTGGTTCTAAAAACGAGCCGTTCGTAGAACAATATGGTTCTAAGAACGAGCCGGTTGTAAGAAACGAGCTGGTTCTAAAATCGAGGTGGTTCTAAAAAAGAGATGGTTCTAAGAACGAGCTTGTTCTAAAAACGAGCTTGTTCTAAGAACGAGCTTGTTCTATGAACAAGTTGGTTCTAAAAACGAGCCGTTCTAAGGACAATAAGGGTCTAGGACGAGCCGGTTGTAAGAAACCAGGTGGTTCTAAGAACGAGGTGGTTCTAAGAACGAGGTGGTTCTAAGAACGATGTGGTTCTAAGAAAAAGGTGGTTCTAAGAAAGAGGTGGTTCTAAGAAAGAGGTGGTTCTAAGAAAGAGGTGGTTCTAAGAAAGAGGTGGTTCTAAGAAAGAGGTGGTTTTAAGAACGAGGTGGTTCTAAGAAAGAGGTGATTCTAAGAAAGAGGTGGTTCTAAGAAAAAGGTGGTTCTAAGAAAGAGGTGGTTTTAAGAACGAGGTGGTTCTAAGAAAGAGGTGGTTTTAAGAACGAGGTGGTTTTAAGAACGAGGTAGTTTTAGGAACGAGGTGGTTACAAGAAAGAGCTGGTTCTCAGAACGAGGTAGTTCTAAGAAAGAGCTGGTTTTAAGAACGAGCTTGTTCTAGAAAACGCTGGTTCTAAAAACGAGCCGTTCTATGAACAATATGGTTCTAAGAACGAGCCGGTTGTAAGAAACAAGCTGGTTCTAAAACGAGGTGGTTCTAGGAAAGAGCTGGTTCTAAAAGCGAGCTTGTTCTAAGAACGAGCTTGTTCTATGAACAAGCTGATTCTAAAAACGAGCCGTTTTAAGGACAATACGGTTCTAAGAACGAGGCGGTTGTAAGAAACGAGGTGGTTCTAAGAACAAGCCGGTTGTAAAAAACGAGGTGGTTCTAAGAACGAGGTGGTTCAAAGAACGTGGTGGTTATAAGAATGAGGTGGTTCTAAGAACGAGCTGGCTCTTAGAATAAGGTGGTTCTAAGAATGAGGTGGTTCTATGAACGAGATGGTTCTAAGAATGAGGTGGTTCTAAGAACGTGGTGGTTATAAGAATGAGGTGGTTCTAAAAACGTGGTGGTTCTAAGAATGAGGTGGTTCTAAGAATGAGGTGGTTCTATGAACGAGATGGTTCTAAGAATGAAGTGGTTCTAAGAACGTGGTGGTTATAAGAATGAGGTGGTTCTTAGAAAGAGCTGGTTTTAAGAACGAGGTGGTTTTAAAAAAGAGCTGCTTCTAAGAGCGAGCTTGTTCTAAGAACAAGCTGGTTCTAAAAACGAGTCGTTCTAAGGACAATACGGTTCTAAGAACGAGCCAATTGTAAGCAACGAGCTGGTTCTAAGCACGGGGTGGTTCTAAGAACGAGCTTGTTCTAAAAACAAGCTGGTTCTAAAAACGAGCCGGTTTAAGAACAACACGGTTCTAAGAACAAGCCGGTTGTAAGAACGAGGTGGTTGTAAGAACGAGATGGTTCTAAGAACGAGGTGGTTCTAAGAACGAGTTGTTTCTAAGAACGAGGTGGTTCTAAGAAAAAGCTGGTTTCAGGAATGAGCTTGTTCTAAAAACGAGCCGTTCTAAGGACAATATGGTTCTAAGAACGAGGTGGTTCTTAGAATGAGGTGATTCTAAGAACGAGATGGTTCTAAGAATGAGGTGGTTCAAAAAACGTGGTGGTTATAAGAATGAGGTGGTTCTAAGAACGAGCTGGCTCTTAGAATGAGGTGGTTCTATGAACGAGATGGTTCTAAGAATGAGGTGGTTCTAAGAACGTGGTGGTTATAAGAATGAGGTGGTTCTAAAAACGTGGTGGTTCTAAGAATGAGGTGGTTCTATGAACGAGATGGTTCTAAGAATGAGGTGGTTCTAAGAACGTGGTGGTTATAAGAATGAGGTGGTTCTAAGAAAGAGCTGGTTTTAAGAACGAGGTGGTTTTAAAAAAGAGCTGCTTCTAAGAGCGAGCTTGTTCTAAGTACAAGCTTGTTCTAAGAACAAGCTGGTTCTAAAACCGAGTCGTTCTAAGGACAATACGGTTCTAAGAACGAGCCAATTGTAAGCAACGAGATTGTTCTAAGCACGGGGTGGTTCTAAGAACGAGCTTGTTCTAAAAACAAGCTGGTTCTAAAAACAAGCTGGTTCTAAAAACGAGCCGGTTTAAGAACAACACGGTTCTAAGAACAAGCCGGTTGTAAGAACGAGGTGGTTGTAAGAACAAGATGGTTCTAAGAACGAGGTGGTTCTAAGAACGAGTTGTTTCTAAGAACGAGGTGGTTCTAAGAAAAAGCTGGTTTTAGGAATGAGCTTGTTCTAAAAACGAGCCGTTCTAGGGACAATATGGCTCTAAGAACGAGGTGGTTTTAAGAAAGAGCTGGTTCTAAGAACGAGATTGTTCGAAGAACTAGCTTGTTCTAAGAACAAGTTGGTTCTAAAAATGAGCCGTTTTAAGGACAACACGGTTTTGAGAACAAACCGGTTGTAAGAACGAGGTGGTTGTAAAAACGAGATATTTTTAAGAACGAGGTGGTTCTAAGAACGAGGTGGTTCTAAGAACGAGCTGGTTCAAAGAAAAAGCGGGTTTAAAAAAAGAGCTGGTTCTAAGAAAGAGCTAGTTCTAAGAACGAGCTGGTTCTAAAAACAAGCTGGTTCTAAAAACGAGCTGGTTCTAAAAACAAGCTGGTTCTAAAAACGAGCTGGTTCTAAAAACGAGCTGGTTCTAAAAACGAGCCGTTCCAAAGACAATACGGCTGTAAGAATGAGACGGTTGTAAAAACGAGTAGGTTTTAAGAACGAGCTGGCTCTTAGAACGAGGTAGTTCTAAGAATGAGGTGGTTCTAAGAACGAGATGGTTCTAAGAATGAGGTGGTTCAAAGAACGTGGTGGTTATAAGAATGAGGTGGTTCTAAGAACGAGCTGGCTCTTAGAACGAGGTGGTTGTAAGAATAAGGTGGTTCTAAGAACAAGATGGTTCTAAGAATGAGGTGGTCCTAAGAACGTGGTGGTTATAAGAATGAGGTGGTTCTAAGAACGTGGTGGTTCTAAGAATGAGGTGGTTCTAAAAACGACGTGGTTCTAAGAAAGAGCTGGTTCTAAGAACGAGGTGGTTCAAAGAAAGAGCTGGCTCTAAGAATGAGGTGGTTCTAAGAACGACGTGGTTCTAAGAAAGAGCTGGTTCTAAGAACGAGGTGGTTCAAAGAAAGAGCTGGCTCTAAAAACGAGGTGGTTTTAAGAACGAGGTGGTTTTAAGAAAGAGCTGGTTCTAAAAGCGAGTTTGTTCTAAGTACGAGCTTGTTCTAAGAACAAGCTAATTCTAAAAACGAGCCGTTCTAAGAACAATACGGTTCTAAAAACGAGCCAGTTGTAAACAACGAGCTGGTTCTAAGCACGGGGTGGTTCTAAGAACGAGCTTGTTCTAAAAACAAGCTGGTTCTAAAAACGAGCCGGTTTAAAAACAACACGGTTCTAAGAACAAGCCGGTTGTAAGAACGAGGTGGTTGTAAGAACGAGATGGTTCTAAGAACGAGGTGGTTCTAAGAACGAGTTGGATCTAACAACGAGGTGGTTCTAAGAAAAAGCTGGTTTTAAGAAAGAGCTGGTTCGAAGAACGAGATTGTTTGAAGAACGAGCTTGTTCTAAGAACAAGCTGGTTCTAAAAATGAGCCGTTTTAAGGACAACACGGTTTTGAGAACAAGCCGGTTGTAAGAACGAGGTGGTTGTAAAAACGAGATATTTCTAAGAACAAGGTGGATCTAAGAACAAGGTGGTTATAAGAACGAGATGGTTTTAAGAACGAGGTGGTTGTAAGAACGAGATGGTTCTAAGAACAAGCCGTTCTAAGAACGAGCCGGTTGTAAGAACGAGCCGGTTGTCAGGACAAGGTGGTTCTAAGAACGAGGTGGTTCTAAGAAAGAGCTGGTTTTAAGAAAGAGCTGGTTGTAAGAAAGAGCTGGTTCTATGAACGAGCCGGTTGTAAGAAACGTGCTGGTTTTAAGAACGAGGTAGTTCTAAGAAAGAGTTGGTTTTAAGAACGAGCTGGTTCTAAGAACGAAGTGGTTCTGAGAACGAGCTGGTTCTTAAAAAGAGCTGGTTCTAAGAACGAGGTGGTTTGAAGAACGAGATGGTTTTAAAAACGAGGTAATTCTAAAAACGAGGTGGTTCTAAGAAAGAGCTGGTTCTAAGAACGAGCTTGTTCTAAGAACGAGCTTGTTCTATGAACAAGCTGATTCTAAAAACGAGCCGTTTTAAGGACAATACGGTTCTAAGAACGAGGCGGTTGTGAGAAACGAGGTGGTTCTAAGAACAAGGCAGTTGTAGGAAACAAGGTGGTTCTAAGAACACAGTGCCTTTAAGAACGAGGTGGGCTTCGAAACAGCCGGTTTTAAGAACAAGCTTGTTCTAAGAACAAGCTGGTTCTAAGAACAAGCCGGTTCTAAGAACAAGCCGGTTTTAGGAACGAGCCGGTTGTAAGAACGAGCCGGTTGTAAGAACGAGGTGGTTCTAAGAGCGAGGTGGTTCTAAGAACAAGGTGGTTCTAAGAAAGAGCTGGTTTTAAGAAAGAGCTGGTTTTAAAAAGAGCTTTTTCTAAGAACGAGCTTGTTCTAAGAACGAGCTTGTTCTTAAAACGAGCCGTTCTAAGGACAATAAGGGTCTAGGACGAGCCGGTTGTAAGAAACGAGGTGGTTCTAAGAACGAGGTGGTGGTAAGAACGAGGTGGTTCTAAGAACGAGGTGGTGGTAAGAACGAGGCGGTTCTAGAACGAGGTGGTTCTAAGAACGAGGTGGTTCTGAGAACGAGGTGGTTCTAAGAACGATGTGGTTCTAAGAAAGAGGTGGTTCTAAGAAAGAGGTGGTTTTAAGAACGAGGTGGTTTTAAGAATGAGGTAGTTTTAGGAACGAGGTGGTTCTAAGAAAGAGCTGGTTCTAAGAACGAGGTGGTTCTAAGAAAGAGCTGGTTCTAAGAACGAGGTGGTTCTAAGAAAGAGCTGGTTCTAAGAACGAGGTGGTAAGAAAGAGCTGGTTCTAAGAACGAGGTGGTTCTAAGAAAGAGCTGGTTCTAAGAACGAGGTGGTAAGAAAGAGCTGGTTTTAAGAACGAGCTTGTTCTAGAAAACGCTGGTTTTAAGAACGAGCTTGTTCTAGGTTGGTTCTAAAAATGAGCCGTTCTAAGAACAATATGGTTCTATGAACGAGCCGCTTGTAAGAAACGAGCTGGTTCTAAAAACGAGGTGGTTCTAAGAAAGAGCTGGTTCTAAAAGCGAGCTTGTTTTAAGAACGAGCTTGTTCTATGAACAAGCTGAATCTAAAAACGAGCCGTTTTAAGGACAATACGGTTCTAAGAACGAGGCGGTTGTAAGAAACGAGGTGGTTCTAAGAACAAGCCGGTTGTAAGAAACGAGGTGGTTCTAAGAACGAGGTGGTTCTAAGAACGAAGTGCCTTTAAGAACGAGGTGGGGCTAAGAAACAGCCGATTTTAAGAACAAGCTTGTTATAAGAACGAGCTGGTTCTGTGAACAAACCGGTTCTAAGAACGAGCCGGTTGTAAGAACGAGGTGGCTCTAAGAAAAGGCTGGTTCTAAGAAAGAGCTAATTCTAAGAACGAGCTTGCTCTAGGAACAAGCTGGTTCTAAAAACGAGCTGTTCTAAGGACAATTATGTTCTATGAACGAGCCGGTTGTAAGAAACGAGCTGGTTCTAAGAACGAGGTGGTTCTAAGAACGAAGTGGTTCTGGGAACGAGGTACTTCTAAAAAGAGCTGGTTCTAAGAACGAGGTGGTTCGGAGAACGAGATGGTTTTAAGAACGAGGTAATTCTAAAAACGAGATGGTTCTAAGAAAGAGCTGGTTCTAAGAACGAGCTTGTTCTAGGAAAAAGCTGGTTCTAAAAACGAGCCGTTCGAAGAACAATATGGTTCTAAGAACGAGCCGATTGTAAGAAACGAGGTCGTTCTAAAAACGAGGTGGTTCTAAGGAAGAGCTGGTTCTAAGAACGAGCTTATTTTATAAACAAGCAGATTCTAAAAACGAGCCGTTCGTAGGACAATAAGGGTCTAAGGACGAGCCAGTTCTAAGAACGAGGTGGTTCTAAGAACAAGGTGGTTTTAAGAAAGAGCTGGTTTTCGAAAGGAGCTTGTTCTATAAACGAGCTGGTTCTATAAACAAGCCGTTCTAAGATCGAGCTGGTTCTAGGAACGAGCTGTTTCTAAGAACGAGGTGGTTCTAAGAAAGAGCTGGTTCTAAGAACGAGCTTGTTCTAAGAACAAGCTAGTTTTAAGAGCGAGGTGAATCTAAGAAAGAGCTGGTTCTAAGAACGAGGTGGTTCTAAGAACGAGGTGGTTCTAATACGAGGTGGTTCTAAGAAAGAGCTGGTTCTAAGAACGAGGTGGTAAGAAAGAGCTGGTTTTAAGAACGAGCTTGTTCTAGAAAACGCTGGTTTTAAGAACGAGCTTGTTCTAGGTTGGTTCTAAAAATGAGCCGTTCTAAGAACAATATGGTTCTATGAACGAGCCGCTTGTAAGAGACGAGCTGGTTCTAAAAACGAGGTGGTTCTAAGAAAGAGCTGGTTCTAAAAGCGATCTTGTTTTAAGAACGAGCTTGTTCTATGAACAAGCTGAATCTAAAAACGAGCCGTTTTAAGGACAATACGGTTCTAAGAACGAGGCGGTTGTAAGAAACGAGGTGGTTCTAAGAACAAGCCGGTTGTAAGAAACGAGGTGGTTCTAAGAACGAGGTGGTTCTAAGAACGAAGTGCCTTTAAGAACGAGGTGGGGCTAAGAAACAGCCGATTTTAAGAACAAGCTTGTTATAAGAACGAGCTGGTTCTATGAGCAGACCGGTTCTAAGAACAAGCCGGTTCTAAGAACGAGCAGGTTGTAAGAACGAGGTGTTTCTAAGAACGAGGTGGCTCTAAGAAAAGGCTGGTTCTAAGAAAGAGCTAATTCTAAGAACGAGCTTGCTCTAGGAACAAGCTGGTTCTAAAAACGAGCTGTTCTAAGGACAATTATGTTCTATGAACGAGCCGGTTGTAAGAAACGAGCTGGTTCTAAGAACGAGGTGGTTCTAAGAACGAAGTGGTTCTGGAAACGAGGTACTTCTAAAAAAGAGCTGGTTCTAAGAACGAGGTGGTTCGGAGAACGAGATGGTTTTAAGAACGAGGTAATTCTAAAAACGAGATGGTTCTAAGAAAGAGCTGGTTCTAAGAACGAGCTTGTTCTAGGAAAAAGCTGGTTCTAAAAACGAGCCGTTCGAAGAACAATATGGTTCCAAGAACGAGCCGATTGTAAGAAACGAGGTCGTTCTAAAAACGAGGTGGTTCTAAGGAAGAGCTGGTTCTAAGAACGAGCTTATTTTATAAACAAGCAGATTCTAAAAACGAGCCGTTCGTAGGACAATAAGGGTCTAAGGACGAGCCAGTTCTAAGAACGAGGTGGTTCTAAGAACGAGGTGGTTTTAAGAAAGAGCTGGTTTTCGAAAGGAGCTTGTTCTATAAACGAGCTGGTTCTAAAAACAAGCCGTTCTAAGATCGAGCTGGTTCTAGGAACGAGCTGTTTCTAAGAACTGAGGTGGTTCTAAGAAAGAGCTGGTTCTAAGAACGAGCTTGTTCTAAGAACAAGCTAGTTTTAAGAGCGAGGTGAATCTAAGAAAGAGCTGGTTCTAAGAACGAGGTGGTTCTAAGAACGAGGTGGTTCTAATACGAGGTGGCTCTAAGAACGAGGTGGTTCTAAGAAAGAGCTGCTTCTAAGAAAGAGCTGGTTTTAAAAACGAGCCGTTTTAAGGACAATACGGTTTTAAGAATGAGCCGGTTGTAAAAACGAGGTGGTTCTAAGAACAGCCAGTTGTAAGAACGAGCCGGTTGTAAAAACGAGGTGGTTCTAAGGACGACTTGGTTCTAAGAACGAGGTGGTTCTAAGAAAGAGCTGGTTTTAAGAAAGAGCTGGTTGTAAGAAAGAGCTGGTTGAAGAACAAGCTTGTTCAATGAACAAGCTGGCTCTAAAAACGAGCTGTTCTACAAACAATATGGTTCTATGAACGAGCCGGTTGTAAGAAACGAGCTGGTTCTAAGAACGAGGTAGTCCTAAAAAAGAGTTGGTTTTAAGAACGAGGTGGTTCTAAGAACGAAGTGGTTCTGGGAACGAGCTAGTTCTTAAAAAGAGCTGGTTCTAAGAACGAGGTGGTTCGAAGAACGAAATGGTTTTAAGAACGAGGTAATTCTAAGAACGAGGTGGTTCTAAGAAAGAGCTGGTTCTCAGAACGAGCTTGTTCTAGGAAAAAGCTGGTTCTAAAAACGAGCCGTTCGAAGAACAATATGGTTCTAAGAACGAGCCGGTTGTAAGAAACGAGCTGGTTCTAAAATCGAGGTGGTTCTAAAAAAGAGATGGTTCTAAGAACGAGCTTGTTCTAAAAACGAGCTTGTTCTAAAAACGAGCTTGTTCTAAGAACGAGCTTGTTCTATGAACAAGTTGGTTCTAAAAACGAGCCGTTCTAAGGACAATAAGGGTCTAGGACGAGCCGGTTGTAAGAAACCAGGTGGTTCTAAGAACGAGGTGGTTCTAAGAACGATGTGGTTCTAAGAAAAAGGTGGTTCTAAGAAAGAGATGGTTCTAAGAAAGAGGTGGTTCTAAGAAAGAGGTGGTTCTAAGAAAGAGGTGGTTCTAAGAAAGAGGTGGTTCTAAGAAAGAGGTGGTTTTAAGAACGAGGTGGTTCTAAGAAAGAGGTGATTCTAAGAAAGAGGTGGTTCTAAGCAAAAGGTGGTTCTAAGAAAGAGGTGGTTTTAAGAACGAGGTGGTTCTAAGAAAGAGGTGATTCTAAGAAAGAGGTGGTTCTAAGCAAAAGGTGGTTCTAAGAAAGAGGTGGTTTTAAGAACGAGGTGGTTCTAAGAAAGAGGTGGTTTTAAGAACGAGGTGGTTTTAAGAACGAGGTGGTTTAAGAACGAGGTAGTTTTAGGAACGAGGTGGTTACAAGAAAGAGCTGGTTCTAAGAACGAGGTAGTTCTAAGAAAGAGCTGGTTTTAAGAACGAGCTTGTTCTAGAAAACGCTGGTTCTAAAAACGAGCCGTTCTATGAACAATATGGTTCTAAGAACGAGCCGGTTGTAAGAAACAAGCTGGTTCTAAAACGAGGTGGTTCTAGGAAAGAGCTGGTTCTAAAAGCGAGCTTGTTCTAAGAACGAGCTTGTTCTATGAACAAGCTGATTCTAAAAACGAGCCGTTTTAAGGACAATACGGTTCTAAGAACGAGGCGGTTGTAAGAAACGAGGTGGTTCTAAGAACAAGCCGGTTGTAAAAAACGAGGTGGTTCTAAGAACGAGGTGGTTCAAAGAACGTGGTGGTTATAAGAATGAGGTGGTTCTAAGAACGAGCTGGCTCTTAGAATAAGGTGGTTCTAAGAATGAGGTGGTTCTATGAACGAGATGGTTCTAAGAATGAGGTGGTTCTAAGAACGTGGTGGTTATAAGAATGAGGTGGTTCTAAAAACGTGGTGGTTCTAAGAATGAGGTGGTTCTATGAACGAGATGGTTCTAAGAATGAAGTGGTTCTAAGAACGTGGTGGTTATAAGAATGAGGTGGTTCTTAGAAAGAGCTGGTTAAGCTGGTAAGAACGAGCCGGTTGTAAGAACGAGCCGGTTGTCAGAACGAGGTGGTTCTAAGAACGAGGTGGTTTTAAGAAAGAGCTGGTGTTAAGAAAGAGCTTGTTCTAAGAACAAGCTGGCTTTAAAAACGAGCCGTTCTACTAACAATATGGTTTTATGAACGAGCCGGTTGTAAGAAACGAGCTGGTTGTAAGAGCGAGGTAGTTCTAAGAAAGAGTTGGTTTTAAGAACGAGGTGGTTCTAAGAACGAAGTGGTTCTGGGAACGAGCTGGTTCTTAAAAAGAGCTGGTTCTAAGAAAGAGGTGGTTCAAAGAACGAGATGGTTTTAAGAACGAGGTAATTCTAAGAACGAGGTGGTTCTAAGAACGAGCTTGTTCTAGGAAAAAGCTGGTTCTAAAAACGAGCCGTTCAAAGAACAATATGGTTCTAAGAACGAGCCGGTTGTAAGAAACGAGCTGGTTCTAAAAACGAGGTGGTTCTAAAAAAGAGCTGGTTCTAAGAACGAGCTTGTTCTATGAACAAGCTGGTTCTAAAAACGAGCCGTTCTGAGAACAATAAGGGTCTAGCCGGTTGTAAGAGACGAGGTGGTTCTAAGAACGAGGTGGTTCTAAGAACGAGGTGGTTCTAAGAACGATGTGGTTCTAAGAACGATGTGGTTCTAAGAAAGAGGTGGTTTTAAGGACGAGGTGGTTTTAAGAACGAGGTAGTTCTAGGAACGAGGTGGTTCTAAGAAAGAGCTGGTTCTAAGAACGAGATGGTTGTAAGAAAGAGCTGGTTTTAAGAACGAGCTGTTCTAGGAAACGCTGGTTCTAAGAACGAGCCGTTCTATGAACAATAGGGTTCTAAGAACGAGCCGGTTGTAAGAAACGAGCTGGTTCTAAAAACGAGGTGGTTTTAAGAAAGAGCTGGTTCTAAAAGCGACTTTGTTCTAAAAACGAGCTTGTTCTATGAACCAGCTGGTTCTAAAAACGAGCCGTTCTAAGAACAATAAGGGTCTAGGACGAGCCGGTTGTAAGAAACGAGGTGGTTCTAAGAACGAGGTGATTCTAAGAACGATGTGGTTCTAAGAACGAGGTGATTCTAAGAACGATGTTGTTCTAAGAAAGAGCTGGTTTTGAGAACGAGGTGGTTTTAGGAAGGAGATAGTTCTAGGAACAAGGTGGTTCTAAGAA
The DNA here is from genome assembly GCA_003439945.1 of Dermanyssus gallinae. Lineage (NCBI taxonomy): Eukaryota > Metazoa > Arthropoda > Arachnida > Mesostigmata > Dermanyssidae > Dermanyssus > Dermanyssus gallinae. Next base: position 62,443 of record QVRM01006788.1, read on the forward strand.
AGAGCTGGTTCTAAGAACGAGGTGGTTGTAAGAACGAGCCGGTTCTAAGAAAGAGCTGGTTCTGAGAACAAGTTGGTTCTAAAAACGAGTCGTTCTAAGGACAATACGGTTCTAAGAACGAGCCGGCTGTAAGAAACGAGGTGGTTTTAAGAACGAGCTGGCTGTAAGAACAGGGTGGTTTTAAGAACGAGGTGGTTCTAAGAACGAGCTGGTTCTTAAAAAGAGCTGGTTCTAAGAACAAGCCGGTTGTAAGAACGAGCCGGTTGTAAGAACGAGCCGGTTGTAAGAACGAGCCGGTTGTCAGAACGAGGTGGTTCTAAGAACGAGGTGGTTTTAAGAAAGAGCTGGTGTTAAGAAAGAGCTGGTTCTAAGAACGAGCTTGTTCTAAGAACAAGCTGGCTTTAAAAACGAGCCGTTCTACTAACAGTATGGTTTTATGAACGAGCCGGTTGTAAGAAACGAGCTGGTTGTAAGAGCGAGGTAGTTCTAAGAAAGAGTTGGTTTTAAGAACGAGGTGGTTCTAAGAACGAAGTGGTTCTGGGAACGAGCTGGTTCTTAAAAAGAGCTGGTTCTAAGAACGAGGTGGTTCAAAGAACGAGATGGTTTTAAGAACGAGGTAATTCTAAGAACGAGGTGGTTCTAAGAACGAGCTTGTTCTAGGAAAAAGCTGGTTCTAAAAACGAGCCGTTCAAAGAACAATATGGTTCTAAGAACGAGCCGGTTGTAAGAAACGAGCTGGTTCTAAAAACGAGGTGGTTCTAAAAAAGAGCTGGTTCTAAGAACGAGCTTGTTCTATGAACAAGCTGGTTCTAAAAACGAGCCGTTCTGAGAACAATAAGGGTCTAGGACGAGCCGGTTGTAAGAAACGAGGTGGTTCTAAGAACGAGGTGGTTCTAAGAACGAGGTGGTTCTAAGAACGATGTGGTTCTAAGAACGATGTGGTTCTAAGAAAGAGGTGGTTTTAAGGACGAGGTGGTTTTAAGAACGAGGTAGTTCTAGGAACGAGGTGGTTCTAAGAAAGAGCTGGTTCTAAGAACGAGACGGTTGTAAGAAAGAGCTGGTTTTAAGAACGAGCTGTTCTAGGAAACGCTGGTTCTAAGAACGAGCCGTTCTATGAACAATAGGGTTCTAAGAACGAGCCGGTTGTAAGAAACGAGCTGGTTCTAAAAACGAGGTGGTTTTAAGAAAGAGCTGGTTCTAAAAGCGACTTTGTTCTAAAAACGAGCTTGTTCTATGAACAAGCTGATTCTAAAAACGAGCCGTTTTAAGGACAATACGGTTCTAAAAACGAGGCGGTTGTAAGAAACGAGGTGGTTCTAAGAACAAGCCGGTTGTAAGAAACGAGGTGGTTCTAAGAACGAGGTGGTTCTAAGAACGAAGTGCCTTTAAGAACGAGGTGGGGCAAAGAAACAGCCGGTTTTAAGAACAAGCTTGTTCTAAAAACAAGCTGGTTCTAAGAACAAGCCGGTTCTAAAAACAAGCCGGTTCTAAGAACAAGCCGGTTCTAAGAACGAGCCAGTTGTAAGAACGAGCCGGTTGTAAGAACAAGGTGGTTCTAAGAACGAGGTGGTTGTAAGAACGAGGTGGTTCTAAGAAAGAGCTGGTTTTAAGAAAGAGCTGGTTCTAAGAAAGAGCTGGTTCTAAGAACGAGCTTGTTCTAAGAACGAGCTTGTTCTAAGAACAAGCTGGCTCTAAAAACGAGATGTTTCTATGAACTTCTTCTACAAACAATATGGTTCTATGAACGAGCCGGTTGTAAGAAACGAGCTGGTTCTATGAACGAGCCGGTTGTAAGAAACGAGCTGGTTGTAAGAACGAGGTAGTTCTAAGAAAGAGTTGGTTTTAAGAACGAGGTGGTTCTAAGAACGAAGTGGTTCTGAGAACGAGCTAGTTCTTGAAAAGAGCTGGTTCTAAGAACGAGGTGGTTCGAAGAACGGAATGGTTTTAAGAACGTGGTAATTCTAAGAACGAGGTGGTTCTATAAAAGAGCTGGTTCTAAGAACGAGCTTGTTCTAAGAACGAGCTGATTCTAAAAACGAGCCGTTTAAAGGACAATACGGTTCTAAGAACGAGGCGGTTGTGAGAAACGAGGTGGTTCTAAGAACAAGCCGGTTGTAAGAAACGAGGTGGTTCTAAGAACACAGTGCCTTTAAGAACGAGGTGGGCTTCGAAACAGCCGGTTTTAAAAACAAGCTTGTTCTAAGAACAAGCTGGTTCTAAGAACAAGCCGGTTCTAAGAACAAGTCGGTTCTACGAACAAGCCGGTTTTAAGAACGAGCCGGTTGTAAGAATAAGCCGGTTGTAAGAACGAGGTGGTTGTAAGAGCGAGGTGGTTCTAAGAACGAGGTGGTTCTAAGAAAGAGCTGGTTTTAAGAAAGAGCTGGTTCTAAAAAAGAGCTGGTTCTAAGAACGAGCTTGTTCTTAAAACGAGCCGTTCTAAGGACAATAAGGGTCTAGGACAAGCCGGTTGTAAGAAACGAGGTGGTTCTAAGAACGAGGTGGTTCTAAGAACGAGGTGGTTCTAAGAACGAGGTGGTGGTAAGAACGAGGCGGTTCTAAAAACGAGGTGGTTTTAAGAACGAGGTGGTTCTAAGAACGATGTGGTTCTAAGAAAGAGGTGGTTCTAAGAACGTGGTGGTTATAAGAATGAGGTGGTTCTAAGAACGAGCTGGCTCTTAGAATAAGGTGGTTCTAAGAATGAGGTGGTTCTATGAACGAGATGGTTCTAAGAATGAGGTGGTTCTAAGAACGTGGTGGTTATAAGAATGAGGTGGTTCTAAAAACGTGGTGGTTCTAAGAATGAGGTGGTTCTAAGAATGAGGTGGTTCTATGAACGAGATGGTTCTAAGAATGAAGTGGTTCTAAGAACGTGGTGGTTATAAGAATGAGGTGGTTCTTAGAAAGAGCTGGTTAAGCTGGTAAGAACGAGCCGGTTGTAAGAACGAGCCGGTTGTAAGAACGAGCCGGTTGTCAGAACGAGGTGGTTCTAAGAACGAGGTGGTTTTAAGAAAGAGCTGGTGTTAAGAAAGAGCTTGTTCTAAGAACAAGCTGGCTTTAAAAACGAGCCGTTCTACTAACAATATGGTTTTATGAACGAGCCGGTTGTAAGAAACGAGCTGGTTGTAAGAGCGAGGTAGTTCTAAGAAAGAGTTGGTTTTAAGAACGAGGTGGTTCTAAGAACGAAGTGGTTCTGGGAACGAGCTGGTTCTTAAAAAGAGCTGGTTCTAAGAACGAGGTGGTTCAAAGAACGAGATGGTTTTAAGAACGAGGTAATTCTAAGAACGAGGTGGTTCTAAGAACGAGCTTGTTCTAGGAAAAAGCTGGTTCTAAAAACGAGCCGTTCAAAGAACAATATGGTTCTAAGAACGAGCCGGTTGTAAGAAACGAGCTGGTTCTAAAAACGAGGTGGTTCTAAAAAAGAGCTGGTTCTAAGAACGAGCTTGTTCTATGAACAAGCTGGTTCTAAAAACGAGCCGTTCTGAGAACAATAAGGGTCTAGCCGGTTGTAAGAGACGAGGTGGTTCTAAGAACGAGGTGGTTCTAAGAACGAGGTGGTTCTAAGAACGATGTGGTTCTAAGAACGATGTGGTTCTAAGAAAGAGGTGGTTTTAAGGACGAGGTGGTTTTAAGAACGAGGTAGTTCTAGGAACGAGGTGGTTCTAAGAAAGAGCTGGTTCTAAGAACGAGATGGTTGTAAGAAAGAGCTGGTTTTAAGAACGAGCTGTTCTAGGAAACGCTGGTTCTAAGAACGAGCCGTTCTATGAACAATAGGGTTCTAAGAACGAGCCGGTTGTAAGAAACGAGCTGGTTCTAAAAACGAGGTGGTTTTAAGAAAGAGCTGGTTCTAAAAGCGACTTTGTTCTAAAAACGAGCTTGTTCTATGAACCAGCTGGTTCTAAAAACGAGCCGTTCTAAGAACAATAAGGGTCTAGGACGAGCCGGTTGTAAGAAACGAGGTGGTTCTAAGAACGAGGTGATTCTAAGAACGATGTGGTTCTAAGAACGAGGTGATTCTAAGAACGATGTTGTTCTAAGAAAGAGCTGGTTTTGAGAACGAGGTGGTTTTAGGAAGGAGATAGTTCTAGGAACAAGGTGGTTCTAAGAAAGAGCTGGTTCTAAGAACGAGGTGGTTGTAAGAACGAGCCGGTTCTAAGAAAGAGCTGGTTCTGAGAACAAGTTGGTTCTAAAAACGAGTCGTTCTAAGGACAATACGGTTCTAAGAACGAGCCGGCTGTAAGAAACGAGGTGGTTTTAAGAACGAGCTGGCTGTAAAAACAGGGTGGTTTTAAGAACGAGGTGGTTCTAAGAACGAGCTGGTTCTTAAAAAGAGCTGGTTCTAAGAACAAGCCGGTTGTAAGAACGAGCCGGTTGTAAGAACGAGCCGGTTGTCAGAACGAGGTGGTTCTAAGAACGAGGTGGTTTTAAGAAAGAGCTGGTGTTAAGAAAGAGCTGGTTTTAAGAACGAGCTTGTTCTAAGAACAAGCTGGCTTTAAAAACGAGCCGTTCTACTAACAATATGGTTTTATGAACGAGCCGGTTGTAAGAAACGAGCTGGTTGTAAGAGCGAGGTAGTTCTAAGAAAGAGTTGGTTTTAAGAACGAGGTGGTTCTAAGAACGAAGTGGTTCTGGGAACGAGCTGGTTCTTAAAAAGAGCTGGTTCTAAGAACGAGGTGGTTCAAAGAACGAGATGGTTTTAAGAACGAGGTAATTCTAAGAACGAGGTGGTTCTAAGAACGAGCTTGTTCTAGGAAAAAGCTGGTTCTAAAAACGAGCCGTTCAAAGAACAATATGGTTCTAAGAACGAGCCGGTTGTAAGAAACGAGCTGGTTCTAAAAACGAGGTGGTTCTAAAAAAGAGCTGGTTCTAAGAACGAGCTTGTTCTATGAACAAGCTGGTTCTAAAAACGAGCCGTTCTGAGAACAATAAGGGTCTAGGACGAGCCGGTTGTAAGAAACGAGGTGGTTCTAAGAACGAGGTGGTTCTAAGAACGAGGTGGTTCTAAGAACGATGTGGTTCTAAGAACGATGTGGTTCTAAGAAAGAGGTGGTTTTAAGGACGAGGTGGTTTTAAGAACGAGGTAGTTCTAGGAACGAGGTGGTTCTAAGAAAGAGCTGGTTCTAAGAACGAGACGGTTGTAAGAAAGAGCTGGTTTTAAGAACGAGCTGTTCTAGGAAACGCTGGTTCTAAGAACGAGCCGTTCTATGAACAATAGGGTTCTAAGAACGAGCCGGTTGTAAGAAACGAGCTGGTTCTAAAAACGAGGTGGTTTTAAGAAAGAGCTGGTTCTAAAAGCGACTTTGTTCTAAAAACGAGCTTGTTCTATGAACAAGCTGATTCTAAAAACGAGCCGTTTTAAGGACAATACGGTTCTAAAAACGAGGCGGTTGTAAGAAACGAGGTGGTTCTAAGAACAAGCCGGTTGTAAGAAACGAGGTGGTTCTAAGAACGAGGTGGTTCTAAGAACGAAGTGCCTTTAAGAACGAGGTGGGGCAAAGAAACAGCCGGTTTTAAGAACAAGCTTGTTCTAAAAACAAGCTGGTTCTAAGAACAAGCCGGTTCTAAAAACAAGCCGGTTCTAAGAACAAGCCGGTTCTAAGAACGAGCCAGTTGTAAGAACGAGCCGGTTGTAAGAACAAGGTGGTTCTAAGAACGAGGTGGTTGTAAGAACGAGGTGGTTCTAAGAAAGAGCTGGTTTTAAGAAAGAGCTGGTTCTAAGAAAGAGCTGGTTCTAAGAACGAGCTTGTTCTAAGAACGAGCTTGTTCTAAGAACAAGCTGGCTCTAAAAACGAGATGTTTCTATGAACTGCTTCTACAAACAATATGGTTCTATGAACGAGCCGGTTGTAAGAAACGAGCTGGTTCTATGAACGAGCCGGTTGTAAGAAACGAGCTGGTTGTAAGAACGAGGTAGTTCTAAGAAAGAGTTGGTTTTAAGAACGAGGTGGTTCTAAGAACGAAGTGGTTCTGAGAACGAGCTAGTTCTTGAAAAGAGCTGGTTCTAAGAACGAGGTGGTTCGAAGAACGGAATGGTTTTAAGAACGTGGTAATTCTAAGAACGAGGTGGTTCTATAAAAGAGCTGGTTTTAAGAACGAGCTTGTTCTAAGAACGAGCTGATTCTAAAAACGAGCCGTTTAAAGGACAATACGGTTCTAAGAACGAGGCGGTTGTGAGAAACGAGGTGGTTCTAAGAACAAGCCGGTTGTAAGAAACGAGGTGGTTCTAAGAACACAGTGCCTTTAAGAACGAGGTGGGCTTCGAAACAGCTGGTTTTAAAAACAAGCTTGTTCTAAGAACAAGCTGGTTCTAAGAACAAGCCGGTTCTAAGAACAAGTCGGTTCTACGAACAAGCCGGTTTTAAGAACGAGCCGCTTGTAAGAATAAGCCGGTTGTAAGAACGAGGTGGTTGTAAGAGCGAGGTGGTTCTAAGAACGAGGTGGTTCTAAGAAAGAGCTGGTTTTAAGAAAGAGCTGGTTCTAAAAAAGAGCTGGTTCTAAGAACGAGCTTGTTCTTAAAACGAGCCGTTCTAAGGACAATAAGGGTCTAGGACGAGCCGGTTGTAAGAAACGAGGTGGTTCTAAGAACGAGGTGGTTCTAAGAACGAGGTGGTGGTAAGAACGAGGCGGTTCTAAAAACGAGGTGGTTTTAAGAACGAGGTGGTTCTAAGAACGATGTGGTTCTAAGAAAGAGGTGGTTCTAAGAAAGAGGTGGTTTTAAGAACGAGGTAGTTCTAGGAACGAGGTGGTTCTAAGAAAGAGCTGGTTCTAAGAACGAGGTGGTTCTAAGAAAGAGCTGGTTTTAAGAACGAACTTGTTCTAGAAAACGCTGGTTTTAAGAACGAGCTTGTTCTAGGAAACGCTGGTTCTAAAAATGAGCCGTTCTAAGAACAATATGGTTCTATGAACGAGCCGGTTGTAAGAAACGAGCTGGTTCTAAAAACGAGGTGGTTCTAAGAAAGAGCTGGTTCTAAAAGCGAGCTTGTTTTAAGAACGAGCTTGTTCTAAGAACGAGCTTGTTCTATAAACAAGCTGATTCTAAAAACGAGCCGTTTTAAGGACAATACGGTTCTAAGAACGAGGCGGTTGTAAGAAACGAGGTGGTTCTAAGAACAAGCCGGTTGTAAAAAACGAGGTGGTTCTAAAAACGAGGTGGTTCTAAGAACGAAGTGCCTTTAAGAACGAGGTGGGGCTAAGAAACAGCCGGTTTTAAGAACAAGCTTGTTATAAGAACGAGCTGGTTCTAAGAACAAGCCGGTTCTAAGAACAAGCCGGTTCTAAGAACGAGCCGGTTATAAGGACGAGCCGGTTGTAAGCACGAGGTGTTTCTAAGAAGGAGATGGTTCTAAGAACGAGATGGTTCTAAGAAAGAGCTGGTTCTAAGAACGAGCTTGTTCTAAGAACGAGCTTGTTCTAAGAACGAGATTGTTCTAAAAACGAGTCGTTTTAAGGACAATAATGTTCTATGAACGAGCCGGTTGTAAGAAACAAGCTGGTTCTAAGAACGAGGTGGTTCTAAGAACGAAGTGGTTCTGGGAACGAGGTACTTCTAAAAAAAAGCTGGTTCTAAGAACGAGGTGGTTCTAAGAACGAGATAGTTTTAAGAACGAGGTAATTCTAAAAACGAGATGGTTCTAAGAAAGAGCTGGTTCTAAGAACGAGCTTGTTCTAGGAAAAAGCTGGTTCTAAAAACGAGCCGTTCGAAGAACAATATGGTTCTAAGAACGAGCCGGTTGTAAGAAACGAGGTGGTTCTAAAAACGAGGTGGTGTAAGTAAGAGCTGGTTCTAAGAACGAGCTTGTTCTATGAACAAGCAGATTCTAAAAACGAGCCGTTCGTAGAACAATAAGGGTCTAAGGACGAGCCGGTTCTAAGAACGAGGTGGTTCTAAGAACGAGGTGGTTATAAGTAAGAGCTGGTTCTAAGAACGAGCTTGTTCTATGAACAAGCAGATTCTAAAAACGAGCCGTTCGTAGAACAATAAGGGTCTAAGGACGAGCCGGTTCTAAGAACGAGGTGGTTCTAAGAACGAGGTGGTTATAAGAAAGAGCTGGTTTTCAGAAGGAGCTTGTTCTATGAACAAGCAGATTTTAAAAACGAGCCGTTCGTAGAACAATAAGGGTCTAAGGACGAGCCGGTTCTAAGAACGAGGTGGTTCTAAGAACGAGGTGGTTATAAGAAAGAGCTGGTTTTCAGAAGGAGCTTGTTCTATAAACGAGCTGGTTTTAAAAACAAGCCGTTCTAAGATCGAGCTGGTTCTAGGAACGAGCTGGTTCTAAGAACGAGGTGGTTCTAAGAAAGAGCTGGTTCTAAAAACGAGCTTGTTCTAAGAACAAACTAGTTTTAAGAGCGAGGTGAATCTAAGAACGAGGTGGTTCTAAGAACGAGGTGGTTCTAAGAACGAGGTGGTTCTAAGAACGATGTGGTTCTAAGAACGATGTGGTTCTAAGAAAGAGGTGGTTCTAAGAAAGAGGTGGTTTTAAGAACGAGGTGGTTTTAAGAACGAGGTGGTTTTAAGAACGAGGTGGTTTTAAGAACGAGGTAGTTCTAGGAACGAGGTGGTTCTAAGAAAAAGCTGGTTCTAGGAACGAGGTGGTTCTAAGAAAGAGCTGGTTCTAAGAAAGAGCTAGTTCTAAGAACAAGCTGGTTCTGAAAACAAGCTGGTTCTAAAAACGAGCTGGTTCTAAAAACGAGCTAGTTCTAAAAACGAGCTAGTTCTAAAAACGAGCTGGTTCTAAAAACGAGCCGTTTCAAAGACAATACGGTTGTAAGAATGAGCCGGTTGTAAGAACGAGTTGGTTTTAAGAACGAGCTGGCTCTTAGAACGAGGTGGTTCTTAGAATGAGGTGGCTCTAAGAACGAGATGGTTTTAAGAATGAGGTGGTTCAAAGAATGAGGTGGTTCAAAGAACGTGGTGGTTATAAGAATGAGGTGGTTCTAAGAACGAGCTGGTCATTAGGACGAGGTGGTTCTAAGAATGAGGAGGTTCTATGAACGAGATGGTTCTAAGAATGAGGTGGTTTTAAAAACGTGGTGGTTATAAGAATGAGGTGGTTCCAAAAAACGTGGTGGTTCGAAGAATCAGGTGGTTCTAAGAACGACGTGGTTCTAAGAAAGAGCTGGTTCTAAGAACGAGGTGGTTCAAAGAAAGAGCTAGCTCTAAGAACGAGGTGGTTCTAAGAATGAGATGGTTATAAGAACGTGGTGGTTGTAAGAATGAGGTGGTTCTAAGAAAGAGCTGGTTCTAAGAATGAGCTGGTTTTAAGAAAGAGCTGGTTCTAAAAGCGAGCTTATTCTAAGTACGAGCTTGTTCTAAGAACAAGCTGGTTCTGAAAATGAGCCGTTTTAAGGACAATACGGTTCTAAGAACGAGCCAGTTGTAAACAACGAGCTGGTTCTAAGCACGGGGTGGTTCTAAGAACGAGCTTGTTCTAAAAACAAGCTGGTTCTTAGAACCACCCCGAAAAACGAGCCGGTTTAAAAACAACGCGGTTCTAAGAACAAGCCGGTTGTAAGAACGAGGTAGTTGTGAGAACGAGATGGTTCTAAGAACGAGCCGGTTGTAAGAACGAGCCGGTTGTAAGAACGAGCCGGTTGTCAGGACGAGGTGGTTCTAAGAACGAGGTGGTTCTAAGAAAGAGCTGGTTTTAAGAAAGACCTGGTTGTAAGAAAGAGCTGGTTGAAAAACAAGCTTGTTCAATGAACAAGCTGGCCCTAAAAACGAGCTGTTCTACAAACAATATGGTTCTATGAACGAGCCGGTTGTAAGAACGAGGTAGTCCTAAAAAAGAGTTGGTTTTAAGAACGAGGTGGTTCTAAGAACGAAGTGGTTCTGGGAACGAGCTAGTTCTTAAAAAGAGCTAATTCTAAGAACGAGGTGGTTCGAAGAACGAAATGGTTTTAAGAACGAGGTAATTCTAAGAACGAGGTGGTTCTAAGAAAGAGCTGGTTCTCAGAACGAGCTTGTTCTAGGAAAAAGCTGGTTCTAAAAACGAGCCGTTCGAAGAACAATATGGTTCTAAGAACGAGCCGGTTGTAAGAAACGAGCTGGTTCTAAAATCGAGGTGGTTCTAAAAAAGAGGTGGTTCTAAGAACGAGCTTGTTCTAAAAACGAGCTTGTTCTAAGAACGAGCTTGTTCTATGAACAAGTTGGTTCTTAAAACGAGCCGTTCTAAGGACAATAAGGGTCTAGGACGAGCCGGTTGTAAGAAACCAGGTGGTTCTAAGAACGAGGTGGTTCTAAGAACGAGGTGGTTCTAAGAACGAGGTGGTTCTAAGAACGATGTGGTTCTAAGAAAAAGGTGGTTCTAAGAAAGAGGTGGTTCTAAGAAAGAGGTGGTTCTAAGAAAGAGGTGGTTCTAAGAAAGAGGTGGTTCTAAGAAAGAGGTGGTTTTAAGAACGAGGTGGTTCTAAGAAAGAGGTGATTCTAAGAAAGAGGTGGTTCTAAGAAAAAGGTGGTTCTAAGAAAGAGGTGGTTTTAAGAACGAGGTGGTTCTAAGAAAGAGGTGGTTTTAAGAACGAGGTGGTTTTAAGAACGAGGTAGTTTTAGGAACGAGGTGGTTACAAGAAAGAGCTGGTTCTAAGAACGAGGTAGTTCTAAGAAAGAGCTGGTTTTAAGAACGAGCTTGTTCTAGAAAACGCTGGTTCTAAAAACGAGCCGTTCTATGAACAATATGGTTCTAAGAACGAGCCGGTTGTAAGAAACAAGCTGGTTCTAAAACGAGGTGGTTCTAGGAAAGAGCTGGTTCTAAAAGCGAGCTTGTTCTAAGAACGAGCTTGTTCTATGAACAAGCTGATTCTAAAAACGAGCCGTTTTAAGGACAATACGGTTTTAAGAACGAGGCGGTTGTAAGAAACGAGGTGGTTCTAAGAACAAGCCGGTTGTAAAAAACGAGGTGGTTCTAAGAACGAGGTGGTTCAAAGAACGTGGTGGTTATAAGAATGAGGTGGTTCTAAGAACGAGCTGGCTCTTAGAATAAGGTGGTTCTAAGAATGAGGTGGTTCTATGAACGAGATGGTTCTAAGAATGAGGTGGTTCTAAGAACGTGGTGGTTATAAGAATGAGGTGGTTCTAAAAACGTGGTGGTTCTAAGAATGAGGGGTTAGGGGTTCTAAGAATGAGGTGGTTCTATAAACGAGATGGTTCTAAGAATGAAGTGGTTCTAAGAACGTGGTGGTTATAAGAATGAGGTGGTTCTTAGAAAGAGCTGGTTTTAAGAACGAGGTGGTTTTAAAAAAGAGCTGCTTCTAAGAGCGAGCTTGTTCTAAGTACAAGCTTGTTCTAAGAACAAGCTGGTTCTAAAAACGAGTCGTTCTAAGGACAATACGGTTCTAAGAACGAGCCAATTGTAAGCAACGAGCTGGTTCTAAGCACGGGGTGGTTCTAAGAACGAGCTTGTTCTAAAAACAAGCTGGTTCTAAAAACGAGCCGGTTTAAGAACAACACGGTTCTAAGAACAAGCCGGTTGTAAGAACGAGGTGGTTGTAAAAACGAGATGGTTCTAAGAACGAGGTGGTTCTAAGAACGAGTTGTTTCTAAGAACGAGGTGGTTCTAAGAAAAAGCTGGTTTCAGGAATGAGCTTGTTCTAAAAACGAGCCGTTCTAAGGACAATATGGTTCTAAGAACGAGGTGGTTCTTAGAATGAGGTGATTCTAAGAACGAGATGGTTCTAAGAATGAGGTGGTTCAAAAAACGTGGTGGTTATAAGAATGAGGTGGTTCTAAGAACGAGCTGGCTCTTAGAATGAGGTGGTTCTATGAACGAGATAGTTCTAAGACTGAGGTGGTTCTAAGAACGTGGTGGTTATAAGAATGAGGTGGTTCTAAAAACGTGGTGGTTCTAAGAATGAGGTGGTTCTATGAACGAGATGGTTCTAAGAATGAGGTGGTTCTAAGAACGTGGTGGTTATAAGAATGAGGTGGTTCTAAGAAAGAGCTGGTTTTAAGAACGAGGTGGTTTTAAAAAAGAGCTGCTTCTAAGAGCGAGCTTGTTCTAAGTACAAGCTTGTTCTAAGAACAAGCTGGTTCTAAAACCGAGTCGTTCTAAGGACAATACGGTTCTAAGAACGAGCCAATTGTAAGCAACGAGATTGTTCTAAGCACGGGGTGGTTCTAAGAACGAGCTTGTTCTAAAAACAAGCTGGTTCTAAAAACAAGCTGGTTCTAAAAACAAGCTGGTTCTAAAAACGAGCCGGTTTAAGAACAACACGGTTCTAAGAACAAGCCGGTTGTAAGAACGAGGTGGTTGTAAGAACAAGATGGTTCTAAGAACGAGGTGGTTCTAAGAACGAGTTGTTTCTAAGAACGAGGTGGTTCTAAGAAAAAGCTGGTTTTAGGAATGAGCTTGTTCTAAAAACGAGCCGTTCTAGGGACAATATGGCTCTAAGAACGAGGTGGTTTTAAGAAAGAGCTGGTTCTAAGAACGAGATTGTTCGAAGAACTAGCTTGTTCTAAGAACAAGTTGGTTCTAAAAATGAGTCGTTTTAAGGACAACACGGTTTTGAGAACAAGCCGGTTGTAAGAACGAGGTGGTTGTAAAAACGAGATATTTTTAAGAACGAGGTGGTTCTAAGAATGAGGTGGTTCTAAGAACGAGCTGGTTCAAAAAAAAGCGGGTTAAAAAAAGAGCTGGTTCTAAGAAAGAGCTAGTTCTAAGAACAAGCTGGTTCTAAAAACAAGCTGGTTCTAAAAACGAGCTGGTTCTAAAAACGAGCTGGTTCTAAAAACAAGCTGGTTCTAAAAACGAGCTGGTTCTAAAAACGAGCTGGTTCTAAAAACGAGCCGTTCCAAAGACAATACGGCTGTAAGAATGAGACGGTTGTAAAAACGAGTAGGTTTTAAGAACGAGCTGGCTCTTAGAACGAGGTAGTTCTAAGAATGAGGTGGTTCTAAGAACGAGATGGTTCTAAGAATGAGGTGGTTCAAAGAACGTGGTGGTTATAAGAATGAGGTGGTTCTAAGAACGAGCTGGCTCTTAGAACGAGGTGGTTGTAAGAATAAGGTGGTTCTAAGAACAAGATGGTTCTAAGAATGAGGTGGTCCTAAGAACGTGGTGGTTATAAGAATGAGGTGGTTCTAAGAACGTGGTGGTTCTAAGAATGAGGTGGTTCTAAAAACGACGTGGTTCTAAGAAAGAGCTGGTTCTAAGAACGAGGTGGTTCAAAGAAAGAGCTGGCTCTAAGAATGAGGTGGTTCTAAGAACGACGTGGTTCTAAGAAAGAGCTGGTTCTAAGAACGAGGTGGTTCAAAGAAAGAGCTGGCTCTAAAAACGAGGTGGTTTTAAGAACGAGGTGGTTTTAAGAAAGAGCTGGTTCTAAAAGCGAGTTTGTTCTAAGTACGAGCTTGTTCTAAGAACAAGCTAATTCTAAAAACGAGCCGTTCTAAGAACAATACGGTTCTAAAAACGAGCCAGTTGTAAACAACGAGCTGGTTCTAAGCACGGGGTGGTTCTAAGAACGAGCTTGTTCTAAAAACAAGCTGGTTCTAAAAACGAGCCGGTTTAAAAACAACACGGTTCTAAGAACAAGCCGGTTGTAAGAACGAGGTGGTTGTAAGAACGAGATGGTTCTAAGAACGAGGTGGTTCTAAGAACGAGTTGGATCTAACAACGAGGTGGTTCTAAGAAAAAGCTGGTTTTAAGAAAGAGCTGGTTCGACGAACGAGATTGTTTGAAGAACGAGCTTGTTCTAAGAACAAGCTGGTTCTAAAAATGAGCCGTTTTAAGGACAACACGGTTTTGAGAACAAGCCGGTTGTAAGAACGAGGTGGTTGTAAAAACGAGATATTTCTAAGAACAAGGTGGATCTAAGAACAAGGTGGTTATAAGAACGAGATAGTTTTAAGAACGAGGTGGTTGTAAGAACGAGATGGTTCTAAGAACAAGCCGTTCTAAGAACGAGCCGGTTGTAAGAACGAGCCGGTTGTCAGGACAAGGTGGTTCTAAGAACGAGGTGGTTCTAAGAAAGAGCTGGTTTAAGAAGAGCTGGTTGTAAGAAAGAGCTGGTTCTATGAACGAGCCGGTTGTAAGAAACGTGCTGGTTTTAAGAACGAGGTAGTTCTAAGAAAGAGTTGGTTTTAAGAACGAGCTGGTTCTAAGAACGAAGTGGTTCTGAGAACGAGCTGTTCTTAAAAAGAGCTGGTTCTAAGAAGAGGTGGTTCGAAGAACGAGATGGTTTTAAAAACGAGGTAATTCTAAAAACGAGGTGGTTCTAAGAAAGAGCTGGTTTCTAAGAACGAGCTTGTTCTAAGAACGAGCTTGTTCTATGAACAGCTGATTCTAAAAACGAGCCGTTTTAAGGACAATACGGTTCTAAGACGAGGCGGTTGTGAGAAACGAGGTGGTTCTAAGAACAAGGCAGTTGTAAGAAACAAGGTGGTTTCTAAGAACACAGTGCCTTTAAGAACGAGGTGGGCTTCGAAACAGCCGGTTTTAAGAACAAGCTTGTTCTAAGAACAAGCTGGTTCTAAGAAAGCCGGTTCTAAGAACAAGCCGGTTCTAAGAACAAGCCGGTTTTAGGAACGAGCCGGTTGTAAGAACGAGCCGGTTGTAAGAACGAGGTGGTTCTAAGAGCGAGGTGGTTCTAAGAACAAGGTGGTTCTAAGAAAGAGCTGGTTTTAAGAAGAGCTGTTTTAAAAAGACTTTTTCTAAGAACGAGCTTGTTCTAGAACGAGCTTGTTCTTAAACGAGCCGTTCTAAGGACAATAAGGGTCTAGGACGAGCCGGTTGTAAGAAACGAGGTGGTTCTAAGAACGAGGTGGTGGTAAGAACGAGGTGGTTCTAAGAACGAGGTGGTGGTAAGAACGAGGCGGTTCTAGAACGAGGTGGTTCTAAGAACGAGGTGGTTCTGAGAACGAGGTGGTT
>QVRM01006789.1:0-62327 GCA_003439945.1 Dermanyssus gallinae
CTACGGTTCTGGACGTGAAAACTTCAAGTGAAACATAACAACTATGACTGTCGAAAAAGCTTAGTCACTTGGCAAACTACGTAACGCAGCACCATCACTTTGGTACGAATGTAGTGGGCATTAAATCTGCTATTGCCTGAGAGTAGTCTTTTGGACGTGCATTTTGGTCGTAATGGAAAAAATTACGATGTTGCACAAAAAAAGCTTTAACGTAACATTTTGACTTTTTATGACTTTCCTTAATCTGGCTATTCGCTTTTTGCTACGCAAGCTAGTAATGTATACTTTATTGTGCAGAATTTTCCCCAAACACGCCGGTATGACCGGTTCCTTTGTGCGCTGACTGGTTCTCCCGCAAACGTTTGCACAACTATGTAGGATAAAAAAGAAGACAGAATAACTGCTTTAGAAATTTCATCCTCACTCCTAAACAAAACGTTTTCCCGGCTTCCACCCATTAGCAAAATGATTTCTCACCGAGTTTGACCACCTAGCGTTTTGGACACACAAATAGGAACACCCTGTATATATTTATATGTGTATATATATATATGTATATATGTATATATATATATATATATATATAAGTTGTGCTCTGATAGAGCTAGTTACGGCTTTTTTCTAAGCCGAATCTGCTTTAAGCCTTCGATTCCACTTAAGGAGATTGATAAGAACTTACGTTGTCGGCCCATTTATGCAGCTAAAAACCGAGTTATACGTTTATTGTGATGGTATAGGGCACTGACGGAGACATCTAAAAACCAGGTAAGTTACAAATCGTTGAGGAGCTGGCTATATTTGTGCATAAATACAACCTAATACCCTTCTTTTCTTCTGATCTCACGCTAAATCTACAATAACGACTCTCATTGCGTATTGCGCTCGATGGAGGCAGTGTGCATTGCGCAAAACTATTTTGGCGTTGATTAAAGAACCCCAAATGGCACCAAATCCTTTCGAGCATGTCATTGTGTAGTTACCACGTTGCTTCACGTTGTAAGTGTGTCTCTTAGCCTGAACCTCTAATGGAGCACATTTTAAACCGTTTTGCACTATCAAAGGTCTCCTTGTCCATTGTCGGGGTCGTACCAGGAACACCAGTGCCGTACCGCTCCAGGCGTGACACTTTACGTTTTGCCATCGGCTACGATGATGTTTTCATATCGCTCGCAATCCCTACAAGGCTCTGTGTTGCAATGGCGAATTAACCATTGCTCATCAGTTCTTCTACACGTGAACTTCTACTTCTTCTACGTGTGAACACGTTTGACGAGATCCTCAAACGCCTTCACGGATTTTGTGTAAAAGGAATAGGAAAGAAAAAAGCTGGTGTACAGGCAAGCAGTGAAAGGTAGAGAGAGAAACACAAGAACGTTCTTATCCAGTGACTCACCGTAGGACCAGGTATGTGGGCAGTGAAAGTATGGGTGGTCGTCTGGAAGCACACGATTCAGATCCAGGGTTGTAGCACGCCATCATCGGCACTCGATAGTAAACATGGCGAAACCTGTTGAAGTACCACTTATATATGTACAACATGTGTGTTGTACTAAACCACGTATAGTGCTGTATAATTGTATCAAACCCCTAGATATATATATATATATATAAGAATTGCAAGATCCTCTGAAGTGTTATAGGTATGCGGGATGCTTAGGGCAGTAGAAGATGATCTCCAGTGATGTGAAAAAAGCAATAGTTTTGTATGTTACACGTTTATAATTTACCCAACCGGGGGTGTTTATAAACCATATATATATATATATATATACATGCTGCGGCATGGTATCTGTCGGACTGGCCTAAGCACACGCCACACTTATAACACCCCTGAGAATATTTTCTGCTGCACAATGCGTGACGAAATTCGTGGCGCATTTCCAGAGTTGAGACAGCGGAGTTGCTTTCTCACAACGCTGAAGGTGATACAGATCACACGGGCAGCCACAAAGTTTACATATACACTCCGGTGAGATTTCATGAAACTTCCGTGCGAGTTATGTATCTTCCAAGGCGATCAAGTGGACACACTTCCCCAACTCCCCTTAAGAAGATTCCACTATCTAGTTTTTCTCGGTCTCCGGCCTACGATTGCATTTCTCCCTACCGCTGCTAACCTTTGAATTCCATCCACAGGGGATATGTGCCTTCCAAGACCCGATCCCTCCATAAAAGATGCATTTTCGCCCAAAAACGTTTTAACATCTACGTTTCCATCTGTAGCAAAAACGTCTGTTACTTTCGCCTCTGTGCTGCATTTAAAAATGTTTTAGGGCTTGTTCAATTACTAATCATAATGTTCAATTACTATTTCCATCATAATGCTCAAAATGATTCAATTTGTTCTGAGTTGAAAAATCTATTGTCCAACTTGGCAATAAAAGCCCCCGCTAGAATTCAAGCTCTTTGACGCTACTATTAACAGGTATTCTACTATCATTTATTTTTTTGTTTCTTGAATTTCTGCTCTCGTTAATGCTGAATCCCCCCCCCCCGCACTTGGCCTGCCTTCAGCGGGGTTTAGATTTTATTGTGTTTGGCGCACGCATGAAAATGCTCTGAATCTTAAGCCCAGTTTTTCCCCGACATTTTTGATCCACGGACCGTAATGCCTTCGTCATCGCAGTCATTTTTATTTATTGGGGGTGCCGCCGTTTCTTCACCATTGTCGCGAAAAGTTAGCTGGATCGACTTGGTCAGCAAGATAGCGTCCACTGAGCTTTTTTATGGCTATGCCATTGCCCCGCTTACTGCGCGTATGACGGCAGGCGGCAGAGATTCCACGACCTTTGAAATATCCGTCGCAATAGTGTCCTGCATCATTGGATATAGCCTTATAGGACTGTAACACTTGAAGCTTATACATATATAACGTTGCAGAATGAACCAGATGCTCGAAATGGACGGTAATTTTTGCATGTCTCAGCTAGACGGCCCAAAAAGTCTATAAAGACGACGAGTCACTGTAATGATAATACCGTTAATTAATGATAATGCTACCGTTTTGCTAGGTTGCCTAAATAAATTGGTGCTGTCACGTGTGATGCCACAAAATCAATCAAAGCCCGAATCAGTGACCAACTGGATACCATTGTTGACAGGTGAATGAGGGACACTCCGTCATAAACGATGTCATGTTGCAGCTGAATAGCTCAGCTGGGTCGGATAGGCCAATGCCACGGAATTCCCGGTAGAAACCGTGTTTCGGATAAGACAGTGCCATCATCTGCAAGAATAAAAAAAAAGTGCATCACTTAGCGATCGTCTGCCGCTGAATACAAAGGCATGTGCTATTTCAGCTTATCCTATTAGCGACGTGTAAACATAAAAAAACGAGCCAATATGCTTTCACAGGTATGAGTTCCACCTAACGTTAAGTTCGAGGTGTCCCAAAACAATAGCCTGCCTGTCATAAAAGTTATGTTACATTATACTATAAGATAGAGATGGACGGTTGTTGGTTGGTGCATTACCAGTCTCGTTCACGTCGCTGTAATCACAAGTTAAAAATAGATCACAGTCAATATATATATAGTTTCTTTTAAGGGGCCGTTTTCCTCGTTTCGCTCCATGTTCTAACATTTTCAACAATTGTAACAATTTAGGGTGTTTTGCAGAAAAGGCTGTCGCCCGTGTCTGCCCGCTCTTGTGAGTGTGTCAACATCCTAAATACTACATAACGATGTTCATTAGATTTTTAGTGTTTAATTGTGCTGAGAGATTCATCCAACTACATAAGTTTTTAATATCCGGCACATCTGTTGTTTAAGTTTGGTTTTGCATTCCTTACTCTCCAAATGTTTTGGCAGCAGTTTTATGAAAAGGGTTCCTGAGCGTTGTTGAGGTTACGTGGGTCTGCCATACACGCTACCTATACGTTAGCTATTGCAAAACAACAAGCAGTATCTGTATCTCGTTCTCTGCTATCTCCAAACTCTCGGTAATTCCAACGAAAACAACAAAAATACAAGCGACAAAGAATGCATCAACCATACCAACTCTTTCTTCGAGCATTTGCCGTTGAGGTTCTCGCAAACCATCGTCAGGTTGTACCACGGGCTGAGACACACGGTGACACCGGGGAAACACCGCAGCTTCGCGATACTCGAGCACGTTCATTAGGGTCGGCCAGCTCCAGTACACCTCCAGCATGTCACCACATTGATAGAGCGTCCCAGTGAGGCATACAATCAAGGTGATCCATGCCACTAGGAGCTCCTTGCGGAAGAGCCGAGTTCGCAGTGAGCTTATCATCGTCGCTCTATAAACGGATCGGACAGCGACAGCAGTAAGTAGTAGTAGTAGTAGTAGTAGTGTGGTATATGTGACCAAAGCAGTAGTGAACGACAACTGAATAGTAAATTTAAAACATACATGCCACGTGCATGGCAAGGATAACAGGGACACATATCGATAAATGAGATCATGAATCGAATGTTTAGACAACAGCATTATAACAAACGACGCGGTCAGTATTCGACTCACTTATCGGTCGAATATTAATGCCGTAATCAATCACGAAAGTCAACTATATATATATACATTAATAATATTAAATAAATAAATATATATATATATATATTATTGCGAGAAAGTTACACTATTAATCGAACGCACAAACATGAGGTTGTTGGTGGCTGTTGGTGGTGATTTCTATTATTTGTGAGTCTCGAGTGAGCATGATGTCGCGACGTTCTATATAGAGTCTCCCAGAATGGAACAAGAGGACGGAAATGTATTTTTTGTGAGAGCGAAATTATCGAATTGAAAAAAAATGTGCAAATGTAATATTTTCCGGGGATATCAGAGAGATGCCGCTACAGATACAGGGGAAAATAAATAAAATATAGAAACGCGTACAAATACTTGGGGGTTATAATAGAAAACAATCCAGGTATCTTTAAAGCTGAGCATGCAATAAGAAGAGAACAAGCTGAAAATGGACAAAATATTGTGAGAAAGAAGGCTTTGTGGAGTTGCAATAGATTCATGGTGGCTAAAGAGCTTTGGAAAAGCATGTTTGTGCCAACAGTGACATACGCTAACGCTATTGTGAGTCTAGACGCAAGCATGGTAAACAGGACTGGACACAATACAACGTGCAGTTGGCCGACATGCAATGCAATGTAGGTATACTTGTGCAGCACAATTTATCGAAGGGGAATTCGGAGTCGCCAGCTTCTGGGCAAGGGAAGCACAAGCAAAGATATCGTATGTAAGCCGTCTAAAAAACATAGCCGCAAGTGAGGAAAAACAAAACTGGGCGGCCAAATTGCTCACTGCAAAACTGAGCGAAAAAGTACAAACAAATGGGAAAGGCAACTAATGTTTTTTGAACGCAAATTTAAGTGCAATACGATGGATTTTGAAGTACACGAGGTGATAACATTTAAACAGGTAACCAAAGATGTAAAGAAGAAAATTGAGAAGACAACCGAAGCAAGATGGAGAGAGGATATGGAGAGATGGACATCCTTGCAATTGTACAGGTAACAAAAAAAGGAATTCGGCCGAAAATATATTATTTATTCGAACTCGCAAGCGTCCGGGCTGTTCGCTGACTGTAGAGCCGGTATGCTCATAGAAGAAGAATCCATCGAACACATTGCTGTTGCAGATGATGCTGTGAAGCGAGTTGTATTTAGGAAGTTAAGGAACAAAGTAACCGCTGTTTCTAGAAAGTGTAGGCTTAATTTTAATGGAGAACTGGTACAGAAGAACATTCAGGATAGGATAAATCCCTGGAATGCCATTAGACCTGTTCTAGGTGGCATACCGGAAGTGTGTGAAACTCAAAGTAGGAGATACTATGGTGTCCGATGAGACTACAGTGGCAAACGTGTTTAATCAATATTACTCGACGTGTGTGACTGCCGACACGGAATGCTCTGATATATATGTAATACCTGAGAATTTTCCTCGTGGAGCAACGGAGATCTCATTTCAGCCGGTCCATACTCTAAGGACTGCACATCTTTTACGCAAAACAAAGATATGCTCAGTTGCACCTGAGCAAACTCCATCCCAGGTATTGCGAAGAGCAGCCGAAGTTCTTGCTGACCCCATATTATATCTGATTAATTTGTCAATTGCGGCCGGTAAATACCCCAAAGCGCTGAAGTTATATCGCGTCATTCCGCTTCTTAAATCTGGTGACAGACTCGCAAAAGAAAACTACCGTCCAGTCAGCATACCGGTCCCAATCTCTAAGGTATTTGAGAAATGCGCATTCGAACAACTCAGGGACCACCTTGAACAACATAATGTACTCAATCGCCGACAGTTTGGATACCGCCCTAACATGTCCACCACCGTCCCTGTTATGAGCTTTGTAGATGAAGTCCCGTCAAAGTCTTGAGAAAAAGAGAACGGTTGCTGCTCTGTTTGTTGACATGAGAAAGGCGTTTGATACCGTTGACATCAATATTTTGGTTACCAAACTAAGAGTTTAGGGAGCTGACGAATGTGTTCAATCGTGGGTACGTTCTTTTATGTCAGAGAGACAACAAATGATACAGATTGGGCAGAAGTTTTCAGATGTCGAGAACATATCAGTTGGAGTGGCTTAAGGGAGTATCGGCGGCCCACTGCTGTTTAATATATTTATCAACGATATATTTGAAGCACCAAAACACGGCCGACTGACCCTATTTGCTGATGATACCACAGCACTATTTGTGGGCGATTCCCCACAAGAGGTAGAGCAGATGATTAAAGAAGACCTTAAGCGACCTTTAGAGCCAATGGCTTGTCAGTGAATTGGTCGAAGACTGGTGTTATCCAATTTTTATCGCCTAGAGGTGTCCTAAGTATGAACCATGGGACATTTAAATGCGGAAACCACACTTTTAGCATAATCAATAAGACAAAATTCTTAGGCGTTGTCTTGGATTCCAGATTATCATTTGAAGCTCATACAGATCACATTCGTAAAAAAAGTTGTAGGGAGCATCGCTGCCCTGTTCAAGAGCCGTAATATTCTGCCTCGTGACTGTCTACTCGCCATGTACTACGCCTACGTTCATAGTTATCTGACTTACGCAGTTGAAATATTTGGAATGACTTATATGCGTTTTTTATGTCCGTTACATCGCCTGCAAAAAAGCCTTGCGCGTAATATTGGGATATCCACCATGGGAATTCATGCGTTATAAATACGTAGATATGTCGATTCTGCCTTACCCTCTGCAAATAGAGATGTGTGTCTTAACTGAGATCAAACGAATTTTAATGGGACTTCATCCCAACCTGCTTAATCCTTCCCATTCGACATCCACCATGAACACAAGGGGATCACACACACAACTTCTCATCTTGTCTGCAGCTTCATGTAACCAATCTCGTTTCTCAATATCAAATCTCGGTGCCACATGTTGGAACAAGCTCCCCCCAGATGTGCGCGCAACCTCTTCTTTGACAATATTCAAACAAAGTGCTAAGCAATACTATTTGGGTACCTTAATCTAATATAAGCCGAACACGATAATAATATAATCATAATGACAATAAGTAAAATTATAGGAAAATATGCAATATAAACACTCCATACTAGCCTTTGATGGCTTTGAGGAGCTGTGAACCTATGTACAAATGTAAGCCACTCATGAGAATAATAAAACCTATCTATCTATCTATATCGTGCTGAAGTGCGACGAGCTAGGAGGAGTGAGAACAGTGTCCCTAGCCGAGGCATTAGGTTTCGGTAATAAACCATTATGGCAAGAGATAAATACAACCAAATGCAGGCGAGGGAAATTGCATAGATCGTAAGGAACCATGGGGTAACGCCCAGCTAAAACAAACTATTGTGTAATTAGGTAGTAATATAACCATCGTGATAACCCAATTAATAGTATGAATGCACGACAGACGAGGATGTTTGTTAAAATACATAAAATGATACCATAGCAATATTATAAAAGTATATACGAAGCCAGCAGCACTCTGTATGACATACTATACAGCGAGCGCATCTGATTCAAAAGATATTCTACAAGGAATGGTAAATAAAACTGTAGGATAGCAGTGTCCGTTAAGCAGCGCGGGCATAGACAGCGTCGGTTGGCGGCAATACCGAAGCAAGCTTAAGACATGGCGCCAAATAGAAGATACCTCCACTCTACTAGTAAAGACGCGGGAAGTCACTAAATGCGCGGGCAATCTGTGAGTATATAAGGAGGCATCAGAATAAATGAGTCAGTCTTAAACGAGATAATGGCGAACTCGTAACGGTCGCCGGCCAGCCATGGAGTGGCTAGACACTACAAAAACTCATATATATATCAGAAGTGGTTACTTCAAGCTTTTTATCCTCACATATATCTGTAATTGCGAGAGCCCCAGTCATCCTATCATATCTGCATCGGTAGAATTACATTCTACGCTCAAAAAGTGTTGTATTGGAGATAATTCTCAAAAAATGAAATCCTCCGCAATTCTTATATTTTGACAGTCATATTTAATTACTCATTTTTAGAAGACATTTCCGCCCCCTGTTCCATTAGATTTTTTTCCAAGTTGTACTGGATCCTAAACTTTGTTAGACGAATTCTGGGACACGCTATATATATATATATATATATATATATATATAAAGGACCGACATAGCCCGCCGGCAAATTTATTTGTCCATGTTGTCTGTTATCACAATGTGTCACATAACGCACTGAAAACTAACGACTCAAGATATATATATATATATATATATATATAGGTAACTCGGGAGGATCGGGAGGTTTTGCTTAAAGTTATGACGAACAAATATGCAAGCTCGTAATATAAGGGGCGGATAACTGTCCCTGAAACAAACGTGTGCATCCCCTTAACCTAAGCGTGTCACAGATAGGGCAATCTTGGTCTCACGGAGGCAGCGTTCCTCCTCTATACGAGTATGCCTAGGGATGCCTTTGGAGGACAAACGTTTCGACCAAACGATTGTCGGTTAGAATATATATATATATATATATATATATAATACACTTGTGTCGAGCGTAGGACACGCAAGTCTGCTGGCCGCGACCATGGAATTCTTTAGGAAGCTTGGTCGCTGTATCGCAAAAGCCGCCTCCTGCCCATGGTTCATGCGCATGCACATGATGATTAGTGCGGAAGTGCCAATAAATATGATGATGGTGTTGATGTGAATAGTACGACGATGACTAAATAGTTGCCATTTATGCTACATAGATTGATAGATTGATGTGCGTGAAGACACTCGCACAGCGCGTAAGGACAAATACCTGCCAACGAGATAGTCACGCGAGCTATGCGGGAACGGTGCACTACGGAGGTGCGGGGTGCCGTTATTGTCAGTGCATTTCCGTACTGCTAGAGAGGAACTCGAAGGGAGCGACGGTAGCGGCTGCCATCACCAACACCACCACCACTGTAACCATGACACACATGACACCGTGACACGTCTAGCTACTGTGGCCGCGTACCGCCTTTATACACACCTTTGCCCGGTCAAGTTAGCTACGGTCAGAATCAAGCAAACCCTGCGATCGCTGTTGAGGTGTAGATCGAGGTGCTTTGTCGCACGTGTACGGCAAGCAGCCTGTGCCACTGCTGCCTCTCTATACAATTGCATGCGGGCAAGAACCTTTCGTTCTCGTTGCTGTCGTAGCAGCCCCTATCCCCCGTTACAACCCCAAACAGGCAGCACCAGACACCGAGGCCCAACCGCTCTCCGTCTCCGTTGTTTGCACGAAGGGGGTGCGCTGTGTCCCGAAGCATGTCGCACGTCGTGCGAATACGGCCCGAAGGAGGCCCCCCGAGGCTCGACCACGCAGCGCCAAGGATCACGCACGGACCACGAACAAGTATAGCCGAGTAGTACTGCCATGCGCTACCACAACCCGCTCAGAGGAACACAACCTCCCACCCAGGCTTTCGCCAGGGGAACAAGCATAAGCACGTCTTCGTCTTTGGCCCTCACCGTGTAACAAACACTCCTGACAACATCACACCGTGAATTATTCAGCTTCGCCGTCGTCGTGTTGGCAAACATTCTGCACAAAGCAAGCGATCTAGCGGGCGACAGATGAGCAGCCTGTTATTTGTCTGTTCGTTGATTTGACATCCGCTACTGTGCTCGCCCCATTTGTCGATCGCTTGCCGAACGCTTGCCAGAAATCATTTTTCATTCGGAGGCGTAAAATATTCATGCAAACTCAGACTCCGACCGTGGATCGTCGTCGGTATTCAGGCTGTGTTCCAAATACAAGTGGGTACAATGTGTAAGTGCGGATTCATAAAGAGAAAGAGAGAGAAACAGAGAATATATATATATATATATATGAGAAAACGGAATGAATGATTAATTCACTAGGTTTGATATGCTTTCGGCGATCTAAAACGCGGGTGAATTTTTCGTTTCTCAAATCACTATGATATATGAGCTCAGGCATAACATGGATTTCACTAGGTTTAGTGGACAAATTTTTTTTAAGCGTCACAGCTTCATTCGATCTGTACGGTGATCAAATAGCAATAAAAAAAAAAGCCAAACAAAGTCAAGTTTATAAAGCCTTGCGAGAACCACGTTGAGAAGTGTAGAGTATCACTGACGACTGCGGGATCTCGAAAGCAGGAACCTTTCTGTTACGTGTTTACTACAGCAAATGACGTAACTAGTTCGAAATCCTTTAAAATTGGATGCTTCCGTTCAGCACCAATAAGAGTAAAGCACGTGCCTAATTTGAGAAATCGAATCGCGGAAAAGCGGAGAACTAACATTAGACACTCAAACGAAGCCGCGGAACCTAAATCACGTTGCCCGTTACGCATTTCCATTAGTCATGATAAATACCTAGTTTTTTCTTACCGTCGTCGGAATTATTAGCACATTTTCGTTAAACGATATTTTTCCGGCACATCTTAAATGTTTCGGTGGCTTCTCTTGGATACAGAAGCGCCGTAGCCGATTAAATAAACGGATTTTGTAAAACTCCGCAAACGCCTGGGTCAATGAGCTTCTGTTAGTTAATGAGGAGGGGAAGGGGATGGTAAAAAACATGTGTACATTTAAAGTAAAGTATAAATTCAAAACGTTTTCGGACAAGGGCAAGTCTTTTTCCTTCAAAATACGGGTAGCGTGCAGTATATCCGCTACAAACTGCTGTTGCATTTACGTTTTCACTTACTACGTCGAAAACATGGGGTTCAAAAAAATCCTTGTGGAAGAAAGCTTTTATTCGTAGAAGAAAGCTTCCTAGGGCATTTAACTGCTTGTGGTTAATCAGTGTAGCGGCCATCGGTCTTATTGCCTGTATTCGGGCCCAAAAGCGCAAGAACGGCACTTTAAGATAGCGTGTGCATATACTTGTCAAAGATACTTCAATGGCGACCTGAAGAGGTGCCACGTTTGCGTATTTGCATTTGTTACTGGTCCACTTCATAACTCCTCCCACGTAGTGGTTTAAAGGATTTCAGTCTAGGCTATTCATTTAATTATTAAAATGCATTCTGTCCTCATACAAACATGTATAGTATTCTCGCTGGAGTCTTTCTCGCCGTAAAAGCGACACATATTCAGTACAAACGTTATTGTGATTAATACAGGCGGTATAAGCCGCCACGGCGATGGAATTTTCAGTCTTGGTTTATGTATCGAACGCTTTATTGCCAAAAAAAAGATAATAAACCTATATATATATATATATATATATATATATCTTTATTTCGCAGTAACATTGCATTTCAAGATGTTACGTAATTACAATACAGTTCATTATATACAGTTTGAACACTTTAGCGACCGTCCCACCGGGCGAAAAAGTGCAAAGACCGCCGATGGGTCTGGCAGCTCGCTACGTGGTATTTAGCGCATATCTGCGAGCAGAACCGGCTACGACATTGATCGCTAACTTGGTGAAATCCTTTGATCGAACATACCAAGTGATGATAGCCGTGCACAATGTACCTTGTGTACACGTGCCGGCTAGTGCATGCCATTCCATCCCAAAGCTCCCTGGCGAGGTACACATCTAACTGCGTGACCTCTGCCGAGGCCTCGGTCATCTTTCCCTGCCACTTCAACAAAAATTGCTGAAGTGGTCCTGTAATAGGTAACCTAAGCCTGACTCTGATTGTTTCCACTGCCGGCCCGCAAACCGCCAGCAGGTACACGAAGCGGCTTCTTGCCGTCCGCGGCAAGCAAAGAACCCGCCTCATATATATTGTGAAACATCTCTCTAGCTGCGCAAAATTTGCCGCTGAGAAATGGTCCCACACCCTGCCAAGACTGTAGCTCAACATTGGCACAATCTTAAGCTCAAAAAGACGCACGGCCGCACTTAGAGACAGTCGTCGAGGGTCTCTCAACTCTGTGTGAATAGAGGCAATAGCCGCCCGACATCTGTCGCCGATGTGCTGTGTAAAGGTCGTTCCCGTATAGTGTAGTCTCAGACCCAAATACGGGAAGGAGTTGACAAACTCCACCGGTTGGCCACAACAGGGTATTATGTCTGCGGCAGCCAATCGACCCCCACGGCGAAACTTCATGGCTTTCGTCTTCCGCAAATTTATTTGAAGACCCTTACGGTGAAGGTAACTTTCTACGTCGCCGACAATTCGACGAATGGCACCGCGGTCCCGGTGGGCCACTACGATGTCATCCGCATACATGACGACGGCGTTTCTTAATTCCTCCCGTACATGGCGGGCTAGGTCTGCGATGAGCAAGGAGAATGCCAGGCAACTGAGAGGGTCCCCTTGAGGGGTCCCTACGTTTTAACTCAGCTGCAAGGTGTCCTCGCCCCTTACGTTTACTTCAAGGCGGTCTTCAGCAAAGAAGCTGGAGAGCACTCGTAGAAAAGAACCACCCACCCCAGCATGTCGAAATGAATCGACTAGTAGGTGACGGGGAGCTTTGTCGAAGGCCTTGACACAATCAATAAAGACGGCGTACAAGTGACCCCCAGGCACAGCCAACACCCGTTCAACTTCCGACTGGAGTACGTGGATTGCGTCCTGTGTACCTCGACCCTTCCTGAATCCGAATTGCTCCGGAGGTAAGGCCTTCTCCACAGTTGGAAGCACCCTCGAGATAATCAACTTAGCGAAGATTTTCTTGAGAGTGCGTTCCGACGCGATACCGCGGTAGAGATTTGGATCGTCTACATTGTCATCGTTTTTGCCCTTGAATAGCAGAGTAAGCCTGGCCTCGTGTCAAACCTGGGGTATGTGTCCCCCGCTGAGTATCTGATTAAACAGCTTACAAAGCTCGCTAAAACATCGGACGACTCAGCCCAATGTTCGTAATATATCCCATCAGGGCCACTACTCTTTTTCTTGGGTAGCCCGCGCAAGATCTGCACAACTTCTTCCACCGTAAACGGCGAATTCATGTGGTGCTGCTCCAGATTGAGCGGTTGCTCAATAACTGGGTTAGGCGCGGGGCGTTTGCATTGAGCAGAAGGGCAGTAAAGTGCTGCCGCAACTGCTCCTTTGTCATGCTGTGCATGCTTTTGTTCAGCCGGCGAACAATGTAGACATGGGGTTCGCGCTCTGCTCTCTCAAGCAAACGAAACTCCTCCTCCTCATCATACCGGCGCTTATTCTCCACAAGCTGTTTCTTGTAGGTTGCTCTATGTTGGCCATAGAGCGCCCTACGATCAGCAACTAGTCTTGGTTTATAAAACCCAGCAGACCTACATAATAAATGATAAAGTCTGTGAACACAGTCGCGAGTAGGAGTGGCCGACATAGACGGAAGGATTCCTTCCAGGCCGAGTAGTCATAACTGGCGAAAAATAAAAACTTCAGATGTGTCACACGATCACAAAATTACAGACCCTCCTGTAGCATATCTTGTAATAACTTTAGTATTACCGTTGGAACACCACATAGCGCCAAATTTTCTAGGATTGTTGTGCGTAACGTTAATAAACTATAAATAAAAAATACAATTTACAAACCGCTTTAAAATCTACGAAAACAGCAACGGGAAAGTTACATTTAACTCGAAGGGCCATTTAAATGCTGTGAAAAGAACAGCGCAAGCCGTCATCGTCGATCTCGTTCGCCTAAGACCGTACTGCTGCTCTGGCAAGCACTTGGTATACATGATTTCGTTGAAGAAAGCAGCGAGGCAAGGAGCCAGAACAATCGTCTTTTGCAGATGTTCGCTCTGGACGAGGTCAGGATCCGCAGCCGTTCCTGGTGGCGCTTTTGAGTATCGCATCCACAACATCCGAGCTACCGATAGGGCAAGGCAGCTCCTGTCGGGCTTTGGTTGTCCTTTGGCCCCAAACGGAGACATGCATCGGGATGCAACTGGAGATGAGAGGAGTTCATGAGCTAGCAAACATCCATCGAAAATTACTATCCAGCCTCCGGGACAAGAGCTCCAGTAAGCGGGTTGAGTCAATTGTAGCGTTTGACCGTTACGGCCTTTGGCCTGATGATGTACCGTGAGGGACATCGCGACTAGAAAGTGTTGTCTGGTACCAAACCCAGAGTGTTTAACTGCGGAGCCTTGTATCTGATGCTATCTTGTCTGCGGAAACTACCCACATACTACGGGGTGCGATAAGTGCGCCCGCTCCAACGTTGTCTGGTTTGTCGACGGGACAGTTAAGTTCCCTGAAACACATTGTTGTTTTTAAGGTCGACTTTATTCAAGCACTACACTTTTTTTTACAGGGGCCAGGAACAAAAATGCATAACGCCCACCCTTTGGTCTGGGTAGTGTGGGACTCTTAAACCCACTTAAAACCTGGTGACCCCCTAAGCAACATGACCGGGATACTTGTGGTATTACTTCAAGCAGTACACTAGCAGGTCTCTAACATATCGGGAATAGCTTCCAAAAAACTAGAACACATCGCAATTATAATTATAGCACTAACTGCAGTTGTCCTCTGTGTATATATACTTCTATTTCACACCTTTGTGTATAGTTTTTCTATGTTCAGCCTATTGTTATATAGTACAGTAACTTCATCGCTTGTGCTTTCACCCCTACCCTGCTACCCAAGACATTTTATCTAATACCAACTGAAAACTACTGTTGGTTTCGCGGCCCACGTCTCAGTGAGGACCAGTACGTTATATTATGTATTCATAGTCAGAGGAAGGGAGGCACGGTTTATTCTCATAAAAGAAACCCCATATTAAAAATGATTAAATCATTCAAACGGTAATTTGATTAGCTTTTAAATACGACCAAAATGTTCAAGCGATGCGTCCCCGTCTTAATTCTATCTCAAGTAGTTAACTGGAAAATCCTCAATATGCAATTTCGACGAAGTCACTTCCATTCTATTCACAGGAGTCTCAAAGGTGGGTCGTTGATCAATCGTATGTCTGCTACAGCGGTGGCTCAATTATAGTTTGGGGACCTTCATACCCACGGTTCTCATGGAAGAAGAGCTTTAGCTGCCCAACGGTACATTGATGAAATTCAGATATTTCACGTGGTGTCCTATACTGAGTGCTGTTGGTTTTACCTTCACGAACGGCGTATACTGCTGCAATTGCTGCAAGGCAATACCTCGTAGAGGCTGGGATTAGTGGAACTCATTGGAGTGTTGAGGCAACGAATTAGAGTCAGAACGCCAGCTTCAGCAACACTTCCGGAGCTCAATAATGCTACGCGCAAGAAGTGGCATAATAATATCCCACAGCATTTATTGATAAGCCCCATGCCAAGTCGCATGACGGGGGATATAGTACACACTGTTAAGTTAAACTAATATTACAAGGAAAAGGAACTCTAAACATTTTAATTTACGGTTATCTTAGAAGGAAAATTGATTATATATATATATATATATTTTATTATATATATTATATATATATATATATATATATTTTTTTTTTTTATTATATATATATATATATATATATATATATATATATATATATATATATATATATATATATATATAAACTTGAAGTAAACGTAGATCCATATGAACTGTGGGCTTTACACTCGCAGCTAAATCTAAGAAACAATACTTTATCGCTCAACAGTTCATTGTTTTCTCTATGCACTGATCTCTTGCCGTTTCCATCTAGCACGGCCAGTCAACTAACTTTCAAATTGGCTTAGTGTGTGCGCTTAGATATGCGCCTCTATTATCAGCCGCTATGCCTTACCAAACCTAAAGAAGACTTCTCGCATTTATTTGTAGCACAAGTTAGTACATTTATTTACAGATATGTACAAAATCATCATTATGACAGTAGCAATGAATTAATAATAATGTAAAATGTCATGCTGATACTATCTCCATCGTTTGTCTATCACATACAACGCTGCTTAGAATTGTCTGCAATATCTCTCATCTGTTAGCGGGCCAATAGGAGTTCGGTTGAGACCGAACATCTATTCCTAATTTCATCCAGTAACAGGGCAGCGCAATTGGAACTGCACACACCTTGCTGACCGACCCGGGATCAGGCAGCAACAACTGGGAATTCAACTTAATATTTATCTGTGTTAGTTGTAATAACAATAATAATACATATATAATAAGTCTACAGTAGTGGTCACGTCATCAACAATTGTTCCATAATGACCGCAAATGATAGCAGTACCAATTTGAAATCATAACATTTAGATAACTGAAGTCACACTGTCTTGAGGGTCGTCTTCCCCAAGCGAAGCTCTTATTGGACATAAGCAAAAAGTAAAGCACGTAAACAGTATTCAATTCCAACCATCGCAGTGAATTATTATATCACGGGCGAGCGTCCACAACTACAGCACCCTCCCACCGATAGTAGTTGTAGTAGTAGAAGTAATAGTGGTAATAACGTAATAATGATAATAATAATCATTATTATTATTATTATTATTCTAATAAAACAGACCACCTTGCAGTACTTATCCGCGCCCGGAGATCGTCCGGCATGTTTCCGTTCTGACATCATCTTCACCTCTCCTTGGTGGAACATCAACCACCTACCGCCAGTCAACGGTCGTCATCGCACTTGTCATATATCATATACTACGCTCGTACAATACTAAACAACGTACAAGGCTAAACATAGTAGAGGATCGGAACGTCGAGCGTTGCTGGCTTGATGAGGTCGGACCAGGCTGCTCGATCGTATCACCCCGCGGTCTCGTCCAAATGCGGTCCACGGAACCACGGACCAAGACACGGATCACACAGACGGACGTACAAACATGGCAAGCATGTCCTAAGCCAACTAACTAGCAGTCAGCTCACTGCAGCAGTCAGCATTGCTCCACCGTGCATTATGTCCGTCCATACAGTAATATACTCAATATGCCAGTAACAATAGCAATACTAACAGTCATCGTAACAACAATCATGATATTCATATGTATATATAGTACAGTACTGCTGATTCGGCTCTCGACGGCTCTGTCTTCCTGTTTGCCCTCTGTAACCTCAACACTTGAGGCAAACACACACACACACCCGTGAAGAAGCGCATACGCGCATTTTGAAGACTAAATGTGTGACCGCCCGCGACGCAAGCTGCATCCCGGCGTACCGGCACCCCGGCAAGGATTCCGCTCATAATGCGTGCTACGACGGATTATAGGGGCGATAATCGTAATAAAAATAATAGAGATAAATAATAATGATGATGATAGATCATCCGTATGGTATTGGCGTGTGTTATGTTGGCATGGCTGAGTGTAACTGGGCTGTATCTACATGGGCTGACTCTTACCGCTGGCGCGACCATCTGTCGTTACCTTCATTGAACCTAACCTGCTACCGAAGTTTTTGGAAATCGCCGAATCAGTTTTAGTCAGGTGGCATACGTTTAAGCCGTCGATGCTTTCCAGCGCCAGTACTCTATACATTCCAATCTATACACACACACAATCCTTCAACATTGTTTATGGCGACAATAAAAGCGATTGTGATCTAAGCATTCCTTCATTCCTACAGCTTCTCAGTGTGATTTCGCCAGTCAGCCATGACACAACATTAGGAAGAAACCACTATGATCGAAATGTACAGCATCGAGGGGGCGTTTGCTGTAAGCGTCATAAAGGCCCCCATGATATCTCCCTTGCTTTATCTCTGTCTTGACATATATATATATATATATATATATATTTTTTTTTTTAGATGTCCACGACAAACTCTTCGGCGCGTTCTAATCTTACTAATTAAACTACTTTCTTTCTTCCACTGAGGCCAGTTTTCGAGCGCCGCAGAGCTGTTAGCCTAAGCCTGAACAACTTGCAGGCGCCATTAAGGCTGTTCTTCTCCTCGTGTAGTTTTGGCGCAAATAGGCTGTCCCCTTACGACTATTACACACCGGGATTTGACTTAAATGGGGATGACGCGCGAAGCAAGTAACTCAGTTACTTATCGTATTGTTAAATGCAACAAAAGATCCAAGGTTGACGACAAGTGTACATGAACGCATGCAGGTACTGCCTTTCACTGCAGGCAGGTGAAAATCCAGACAAAACCTAAAGTAATAGTCGTGTAAAGTATGCCAATCACGATGATGGCGACTATAATGACAGTGGTGATGAAAGTCATAATACTTAACAAATACATCATCGACATGGGTGTTTTTCCCTTACAGCATCGATGACGGCGTAAACAAGGCGCACAACGGAGAAGAAAGGGTAGGCGTAAACGCTGTCGCATTATAGAAGGCGTCGGTGCAGGATTAGAATTATGACATTCACCCGCGGAGCAGGAACGATCAAGAAGATTCAGTCGGCCTATGCTCTGTCGCCTCAACAATAATAATAATCATAATAGAGTAGTTACTTGTAGTGTAAGAGCACTTATGGCACCTGGAGCCATTCGCGGCCCGCGAAATGCCCATCGACGTCGTTCAAACTCGTTTCGATAACGACGTCATCACGTCTTTAGCTCGGTTCGACCGCATCTTTCTGTCGTTCCGGACGCAGGAACGCCCCATCCATAGGCGATGACTGCATGACCCTTTACGTCGCGTCAACCAGCAACAATAACAGAACAAGAACTCGGCCGCTGGCTCGACGCACTACAGGTCCCACATCCGTAAGTGCTCGCCGATCGGGACAATGGGCAGACAGTATGTCCGAACCTTCAAGCAAACGACCGTTCGTACCCAGCCGTTTTCTGTGCGAGTTCCGCACACAATGTAAATCGTAGTGACAGAACTGACAAATAAATATATTAATAGTAGTGGTAGCCATAATAATGCATTACTGGTATTATATCTCGCACTTAATGCTTACGGAAACACTAAACTTAAATACCGACCTTTAAGGCCATCATAAGTTGCTACGACTACAATTAATTCATATTACTGATATTATATTAGCTTTTCTTTTCTGGCCACGTCGTGTTCGCAATAGTAAATAGTCGTTACTCTCGTGATGTCTCGTTGAGGGAGTATGTCACACGACTCATGTTTTCTAACCTACAACAATTACTGAATACAAACGAGTATGCTTTCATGTGTGTGTGTGTATATATATAATGTATGTTATACACATATAGATGAAAAATACAACATTATGGATTGAGGCCCTAAGTACACCTAATTATGGTCACGTAGATCTGTTCCTGCTTATTCGTCCTTCACGGCGTATGGGACAACGAGAACATTTTCTCGATTGCCCTCTCTCTTAGTAGATCATGTGCCCACGAACTTATCGAAATTCGAGGCAATCTCAGAAAACCCGTCACGCCCTGATTTTTCAGCAATCACAGGTTGTAACAAAATACTCGACTCAGAAATATTATCACGATACCAAGCGAGACACATGCAAGTCTCCGCACCACCGGCCTCGCATAATAAACCGTCACGATAACGACAAGTTTTTAACCTTGTCCAAAGACATCTATGTCTCAGTCGTCACTGACTTCTTTTCGTCAAATCGCCTGCTTCGCACAGACAGGCTCCGTTAGTATCTCTGCATTCACTGTGGCTTGACTTATAGTCGTTCGCTTATAGTAGTTCGCTGCATATTCAACGATGAACCTCCGTTCGGCTCTGGATACGCAGAGGTCTGAACAGGGGCGGACTTCACGGTAGCAAAACGGGGAATTTTCTACCCGCGCTATTCTACGGAATCGACTTTCGCCGAAGATGGGCAGATAGATACATGACGTTTCCTAAGTATGAGCAATAAGGTTGTGCTGCAGTTGCTTGGTTTATCCTCGTCACGAGCACAGACGGCCGCTTTCCAAGGAAAGCCCGATTGTCTGCCAGTCTTCCCATTCCCCATCACTCTCACTCATGTAACTATTTATATATATATATATATATATATATATATAAAATATTGTGATGATTTATTAATCATTTACAAAACGTTTGCACACTCGGCAGTGCTCGCCCCTATATATACAAATATATATTTATATATGTGTGCGTGTTTGATTTGTATTTGTGTCTTCAATTTCAGGGAGAATGTCGTAATCTTCGAGCGCCCGTATCTGGCTGATATTGTTGCCAACGGAACCGTAGAATGAAGACAGACGAATTTGCGCGGGTTCACACACTCACTAGTCTTATTTATTATATTTCACCACACGCCAGAGAGCCATACGGCAGAGCCGTCTCTCTTCGTATTATTATTATTGTTATTGTTGCCTAGCTAGCTCGCACAATGTCCCGGCGGTTAGCGCGAAGCAGTTTCCACCGCCGGAACTCACACAGATCACACACTCGACACTGCCGCTACACTAGCGCTAACAATCATTCAACTAACAATATATATATATGTATATATATATATATAAATCTGCCTGCGTCTGCCAGCCACAACACTCACCGCCCTAGTGCAGCACTGCTGCCACGCTCCCGCCGCTGTCGCTGCCAGGCCGTCGGACGTGCCGGTCGCCGCCGGACTAAGGGCTTGCAGAGTGCGCGTTACGCCGAACGCTCGAGGTAGCAAAAAGGGCTGAGGAAATGGCGCGCACCCCCTTTTATACGGCCGGCGACCGGCAACGTGACAGTGCACGAACGTGCAGTGGCGGGTTGTGGCCGACAATGCCGTGGCGGATTGTGGCCGACAGTGCTGTAACGGGTTGTGGCCGACAGTGCTGTAACGGGTTGTGGCCAACAGGCAGAGATCATCATTATCATGGCGCGCTAATACAAACTTCTATTCGCGGCCATCCAATATGCAACAGTCCTCCCCCTTTTTGAGGGCGGCGGTAGCCCCTCAAAAAATACCTAAGTTGCATTGACTGTGTTTAACATTATTTGTGTGGCACTCTGCGAGATCAACTTTCGCTCACAACAAATTCTTTTGATGTAGCGGCCTCCACCGAGCTGCGCCCGGTAGGCACGCTTCACGCCATTCTTGGTCGCCAGGGCTTCTCCACACGACCTAGGCGCCAAAATACCCGTGGCACTCCTTCTTCCAGTAGAACTACGACGGCGCCCGCGGCGAACGGCTCGACATGGGGTCTCCCCGTCGCCGCAGAGCCATCGTCAGGACCAGCAGATCCTCGGCGCGCCATCGCCTTCAAAATAAGCTGCTTCGATCGCGGCGCATGTGACTATCGCGACCCAACTCTTCGTTCCACCTCCTCGCGACACGTTCATGACCATGTCGGTCTGTAGATGCTTCAGCCTGGAAATGAACTCGGCCAGGCCCGCGTCTTCGGACGGCTCGCCACGAGAGGTGCTTGCGACGTGCTCCCCCGCGCACGGCTGCCGTGCCTCATGCAGCGGGTGCTGCTTCGCCCACGTGAGCTCTTCCGCCGTGAGTCGACCACTCACATCCTGACGACGGAACCACCTTCCAGCCTGGGCGACGGTCGCGACGATTCGAGTCAGTTTGCGCAAGCTCGAACACCCCGCTGGGTCTATTAGCGGGAGTTCGCACGTTGCAACAAACACCCGACTCTCTGGAAGCTCGTCGTCAGCTGTCAGTCATACTGTCGCGATTTTGTTTCGTCGCGACGAACTTGGAACTTTACGTTCATAAGTCAACCCAAGATCACTTAGTTCAAGCTAGATCAGTGCTGCATATTTAGTTCAGGTCTTGTGTGATTTAAGTGTAGCACCAAGGACAATTATAGTTACGAATGTAATATTTTTTTTTAGTTACAACGTTCAAATTAGTCAGAATGTCTAATTGTCTGCAGATAACATACAATTCCCACAAATGTCAGTATTGCCTGACCTATATTTCCGGTTTTGCTTTGACGAGCAGTGATAAATCTCTCGCGTTATTTAGTTAGTAAATTGCATTTAAACAAGTTATCCTAATATATAATATATTCACCTATTAATTTGCTATGCCCCTCGGGCCGTATAAGTGCTAGAAAGGATTACACTGTTACCACAAATATACCCTAATAATATACGCGATGCGCCCTACTTCTCTAAGTTTAGCGTGTTTTGAGCAAATTCAGCAACAAACGGATCGGTAAAAACCGTGCTTACCAATTGATCTAGAATGATCTATGCGATTATACTCACAGCTACTAACTTGTTACTCACAGCTACCGGAATTCGTATTTTCGAGTATTATCCGAATGAGGAGATTTATCAACTACTGGTTGTTTATGACCTTTTCTAGGGAGATATACATTTTAAAGTCGAAACGTTGTTAGACCATTATCTGGTCTTCTCTAGAGCTCTATATACATGTAAGCGTAGCCATGTTGTGTCATGTTCGGTACACAATAAGCATTTGTTTATCTAGTCATTATGTTTCGCTTATGACCAAGTCATTTGATTTACATTTATGCATTCACGAGATGCTTACGTGCTTGCATCCTCTGATAGCATGCTGTACTGTCTTCGGCTTGTCTGTGACATTTACCCTGTTAGGACTAGTTAAAGGTAGAAGGCACTTACATTGCTGGGGGCATGCGGTATGCGGAAGACTAAGCATATTTTGCGTGTGTCATCTAGCACTTATCAAGTAGTTTCGCATCTGTTTTGCAGTGGTCTTGTTGTTAATTTTATTAATCATGATTTATAATAATATAATATTAAAGAGACTGTTCTGTGTAGTGTTGGGTGACGGCGAGTACGCAAAGTGCAGCAAGAGTGAATTCTGACCAAAATGTAACCTATTTCGTCGTTGCGCTGGTGGTGCTCCCTACGAGAAAATGGTTATGGAAAGCTTTATCGCGCCTGGCGGTCCGGCTCGTCGCAAGTATATATCAAGAGATGCTAACGTGGAGACTACTAGGTCTCTGCGGCTGCTTCTTTGGAACTGTGAGGGACTAAGAAGAGCAATAGACCTAGCGCCAGTTGACATGCTTACGTCGGTGGACATTGCACTCCTTACGGAGACCTACCAGCGGGAGGAACTGCATATCAATAATATGCAAGGGTTCCACCAGCTGGCAGTTCTACCTGCTGGAGGCCGTGGTAGACCAGTGGGTGGATTATCAATCTACCTACATAAACGTTTACCGCCGGCGCAATGTGTGAGGAAGAACGATTTCTATGTGGGTCTCTCATCTATGAGGGTGAACATAGCCGTCTTCTACCTCCCCCCACACCTAAACTCGGCAGAGGTCGCTGACAGGGTGAGTTCCGGTATATCAGGTTTCGACCTGTCTATGCCAACCATCGTCGGTGGCGACTTCAGTGCCCGTATTGATGGTGGGGCTACTAACGATAAAGGAGAGGTGCTGCTCCAGTTGATAGAATACTTTGTTCTGAGATGTGCAAATGCACGCGAAGACCATACCTATATAAGTCATAACGGAAGCAGCACCATTGACCTACTGTTTCACAACCTTGTCGATGGCGAAGTTGAAAGCTTCGATGTTCTCGAGGTGGCTGCAAGGAAGCACCTACCGGAGTCAGCAGTCGCAAATATTCCAGATATCTGGTTTAAGCAGCAAGGCAACCCACACCTGGTTGCCACGAGGCGTGGTGTGCCACCAAGCGAGGGTAAAGGCACCACCACAGCTGCTAGCCAGACGCAGGCTTGACTACTTCAATAGTAGAAAAGCTTACATAAAGCTATGCCTTGACCACAAGGGTGAATACGCTAGGCGGGAGAAAATCCGACTGCTCGAAAGAGCGGAGCGCAAGCCCTCAGCCTGCGCCGTACGGCGTCGTAGGGGGACGAACCACCTGCTCAGCGACGAACAGGTAACGAGTCACCTGGCCGGTCTTCTATATATCCGTGAGACGGTACGCCTGGCTCCAATGATTGAGCACCCGCTCACATTGGAGCAGGATACTATAAATCTGCCCTTTGAGGTAGAAGAAGTAAGTCAGGTTCTGCACTCTCTTCCGAGAGGAAAGAGTGCGGGGCCAGACCAAGTGTACTATGAGCACTGGGTGCAGTCTGAGCCACTTTTGGCAAACCATCTTTGTGATTTCTTCAACGAGATCATGAAGAGGGGACAAATGCCAGGAGCTCTTTCTCTTTTATTTAAGGGTAAGCATGGTGATGACAGACGAGACCCAAACTTATACCGCGGTATAGCGTCTGAAAGGACGCTGAAGAAGATATTCTGCAAATTGGTTATAAAACGGATCGAGTACGTTGTCGACCAGACCCTTCCACCGGAGCAATTCGGATTTCGAAGAGGCCGAGGAACGCGTGATGCAATCCATGTGCTTCAGTCAGAGATAGAGCGAGCTGTGGCAAAGCCCGGAGGTCATTTGTATGCAGTCTTTATAGACTGCGTCAAGGCTTTCGACAAAGCACCTCGAGATCTCTTGGTGAAGTCATTCCGATACGCAGGGGTTGGTGGTTCTCTTCTGAGCGTAATTTCCAGTTTCTTTGATGAGGACACCTTACTGGTACAAGGTGAGCAGGAAGTGTTGCAGGTAAGGCAAACTGTGAGAACCCCGCAAGGCGACCCATTGAGCTCTGTCTCCTTCACTCTTCTGCTTGCCGATTTTGTTGATTATATTCGACAAGAGTTCAAGAAGGCCACAGTTGTGATGTACGCAGATGACATAGTGGTCGCTCATCACGACCTGGGTGCCATCAAGCGCATTACTTCTCTGACGGAGGTGTTCCTTGTCTCAAGAGGGCTGGAAATAAACGCCATGAACACCAAGGCTATGAAATTTAGAAGAGGAGGTCGATTGGCTGCTAAAGACGTTATACGTTGCGGCGGCCAATCCTTGGAATTCGTTAACTCTTTCCGGTATCTGGGGCTTCGGCTTCATTATACTGGGACGACCTTTACTGCTCACATCGTCGAGACAGCGCGCACAGTTCTAATTTCTCTTTATGGAGAAATAGGCGATGTCCAGCGACTGTCCGTCCCGACGGTAGTGGCGCTTTTCTACCTCAAGGTTGTTCCGGCGCTGATGTATGATTTTGACAGAGTATGGGAACACCTCACTCGGGCAAACTTTGGTTTGCTTGAAAGGTGTTTTACAATGTACATGAAGCGAGTACTTTGCCTGTTAATGCGGGCAAGGAGCCGCTTTGTGTACCTTATGTCAGGCTGTGCACCAGTTGTTGAGATAATTCGATTGAGGTTGAAGACGCCGCGTACAGTACCATTCGAGAGCTTTATCTCGGAATGGGAAAATAAAGTTGAACAAGTCCGACGAGAGGTCGGAGACCTGGATGTTTTCAGGGCCTCTCACCTCTGGTCTGGTCTTGCGTGTGACAATCGCCACGTCTATACCAGATACATAGTTCATGGCTATCATCACCTGGTTTGTTCGAATACGAGCTTCCACGAAGAGGACACCGAGTGCGTCTGTCGACTGTGCTCTCAAGCGTGTACGAAGTTTCATGCATTTGCCTGCTTGGCCCTTGCGAAGAGATCACTGCACTGCCTCTCTCGAATAACATGCCGCGAGCAGCTGAGTGTATAATTGTATAATATGTATAATTGTTCATGTTATATGCATACTTAATATGAGTGAAATAAATACGATGAATATTAAAGAGACATGTGGATATTTTGCTGTCTACTAGAATGAATAGTTATCTAGTCCAAGAAGTCACGACTAAAGGTTTCAGCCGCACCCGTGCACCAAACTAAAGCTTGCCCACAAAAGCAGTATCATGTATCTCGTCTACAAATTTAAAGATAAGAATAAATACGTAGACGTTTGTACGTAGAAAACAGGTTTGCGTGCAATCGGATCTAGGCATATGCGAACATTATTTAGCCATCAGAATACCGAACGCTTACCATGCAACTTACCTAGAATTACTGATCGTACAAACGTTTAATAAAATGATTATGCTTTTCTATACGTTGAAGGTCTTTGTGAGAGACAAGTTACATTTGTATCATTGAGCAGGAACGCGTTACAGATGTAGACTAGGAAATGAATAACCGAATCTTTACATAAATGAGCGATTGAATAAAGAAATAAGTATCATTTTCAATTATTCCTATTCAATTATTGTTTATGAGGCATGCTAAAAACATACGCAACCAAAGTGACACTAGCTTACTTAACAGATAGCAGTAGATCCAGTCAAGGTCAATCAAGGTCGTACGTTTATTGATGCAATTCAGATGAAGAAAATAGAAAGAATTGACCCAAGTAAACGTTCGAACATTTTTAAATCGTCCCCGGAATTCCCCGACAAACGCATTCCGACCTGCAATACTATGAGCGTCGCCTTTATGTCCTGAACGTTACGGGACAACTGAGCCCAGCTGGGTCATGAGGATAGCATGTCCTATACGAAGTCTTTTATTATGACATTTCATTCATTAACCTGCATTTACCACACAGTTAGTATTTGCGTTGCCGAGGACGCATTATTAATAGAGGTAATGATGATATCTATCTTACTCAAGATAACGATTGAGTTCCTGCGGCACCAGAGTCACGGCGTACGCCGAGATGTCAGCGAAAGAGATTCCCAACCATACGCCGATAAAGCCCGCCAACACGCCGAACAAAGTCTCCGTCTGCAACAACACAGAAAGAAGAATTACAACGACTGACCATACAATAACAATAATAAGAAGTACATATTTGCCTAGCGTAACATAATTCTCACGGGTGTATTGACTATTACGCCAGGTGGCCACGTTTACGTCGCATCACTTGCCAATTGAGCTATTGCGCTGTTACGTTCGCCTTACATTCATGGCTGGTTCCAGTTGAAAGATCTCGACAGTTGCTGAGCTGAATGACAGGCTGAATCCACAGCGCATGCATTTTATCGTGTCCTTTGCTGCTGCTGACTGCTTCTTGTACGTTTGCATCCCGCTTAGACGGATGTCATACCTCGTTGTACTGGCAAACAAAACAACAGAATAGTGGAAGAAAACTTGATTTCCTTTACGAGCGTGTGGTCGATCAAGCTGATCCAATTATTTGTATGGACAAAAAACTTAACTTAAAACTGTGTATGCACGTACGTCAGTAATTCGACAAGTGAAGTAACTTATTCTCTACAGTCTCATAATGTTTATGTGTTATTATCTAATTATCTACGTTTATCAACGTATTCTCTGCTGCTTCTGACGAACGTGTTGTGGGTACGCTATTTTATGTCAGAAAGAAACAACAAAGTCTTATGTTGTAACAAATTGCACATATCAGACAGAGATTTTTCATGGAATGTCGAGAACATGTCAGTTGCGAGGGTTCAAGGGAGTATCGGCGGTTCACTGCTGCTAAATATATTTATCAACGATATATTTGACGCCCGACTGACCCTATTTACTGATGACACCACAGCACTTTTTGTCGGCGATTCCCTCCAAGATGTAGAGAGGATGCATAATAAAGGCCTTAAACGACTGCCAAATTGGTTTAGAGCCAATGGCTTGCCCACAAATTGATCCAAAACCAGTGCTATCCAGTTTTTACCGTCTAGAGGTGTCCCACGTAGTGAAGGATTTCAATGTAGAAACCGTACTCTCAGTATGATCAAGAAGACAACATTTTAAACGTGTTTCGAGTTACAGTTATTCGTGCAAAGCACCTGCAGATCATGTTCGTAAGGAAGTTGTACGGAGCATAGCTGCTCTGGTGAATAATCGTAATATTCTGCCCCTTTGCTATGTACTACGCCATGTCCATAGTTATGTGACCTATCCAGCTGAGATATTTAGAATGACGTGAAAGCTTCTCTTAGATATGCACACAGTTTGTCATTGTAAAGGTATTTGAAGTAAGGCCTAGAAGTTTTGCCCCCGTTAACATGTTAGCAAGCCCTGAGACGCCTCATTATAGGCATCAATTATAGGCATTGTCACAAGGTGCCCAGATCCGCCCTTCAGCGCTGTATTTCCGTTAAATCGTTTGCATTATGCAACTATGCTGTCTATTAAGTCACCAGGAAATGCCGTGGCGGGCACGGACTGACAAAAAGCAAAAACGTCTTTTATAGAGCTCCTATAAATGGGCGCTTGCAGACCTGCATTCTGGATTGCAGGTTCCAGCGCAGACTTGGTAGAAGAGCGAGTTATTGGCCGTCATCATCGCGTTGCACTTATCTGAAAGGAACATGGTGATACAATATGATATGCTATGATGTAGAGAGTGCCCAACAACATGTTGATTAGCGTCGTTCGTGGAAATCTCATCGGATAATAATTGATTGAGTGCGGGGTAGTATATT
Source organism: Dermanyssus gallinae (assembly GCA_003439945.1). Lineage (NCBI taxonomy): Eukaryota > Metazoa > Arthropoda > Arachnida > Mesostigmata > Dermanyssidae > Dermanyssus > Dermanyssus gallinae. Next base: position 28,445 of record QVRM01006789.1, read on the forward strand.
ATCATGATAAATGTATCAGTCGTAGTCTAGACCTTGCTAGTGTGGCGACTACGGGAATCAAACCCGTGCACCTATGTGTCTTCTCCGGTCGCAGGGCGTACAAAAATGCACCACGCCACCGGGGTCGACTCGCTAGTGTGGTTAGCATGCCTTAACCTCTCTAATGGATTACGGTATATAAGTCTCTAATGGATTACGGTATATAAGTGTTCGCGCGGTAACCCCGATAGGACTTTTGCCGTTCCGGCGGCTGCCCAGCATGATTATAACTGTAACATGTCGCACCAGCACTAACAGCGCTAACAAACAACTGTGGTACAATATTCGTGTGATCAGAATAACAAGTTAGCTAGGTTCACATGTTTTGGTCGACTAGATACGTCGTATCGATTAATAGTAGTATTGAGTATTGACGCAACTAAGCGCTGTTCAGGACAAAACACGGATATACCAGCGCATATACGATTCACACAGGCATATCATTTACGCGATGCCGTGTTTCGTTCGCGACATCACAGGGCAGCAAAATAGGGCATTTGGTACACAGGGAACCAGGTTGAGCAGCGTAGTTCGGTTTTACTATTTTTACAGTTTTTTTTTGGCGACAGTTCTGCTAGATTTTTCTAATGGAGTCTAGCGACTATAGTTCTAACAAGATGGTGCCACAAACACCACAGTAGACGAGACAATTAAGGTTTTGAGGATGAAGTGTCCCGGACAAGATCTTGAGTAACGGAGACATTTACTGGCCTTCAACATCTTGCGATTTTTTACGCCGTTAGAATCCACTTCAATCGACCAGCAGCGAACTAAAGACCAACATTGAAGCGTGCATTAATGTAATGGTGCCCGATAATTGTGAAAAAGTGCGCAAGGATTGGGCAACTTGTGCACGGCTTATTGTATTAAAACCAAATAAGTAACTGTGCTGTTAGGAGTGACAGTGTAATAATTATTTGTTGTTGTACCGATACGGTTGACCTGGCATCGCACAATGTAGAAAGAAAAACAATAAAGGATAATGAGTTATTCGATTGAGAAACTGAACATACTGACATGCTCGGCAAAGGAATTGCGTTACTAACGTGTCTTGCGGAAGAAAAATAATTATGTCTAGTAAGTTAAAATAATGTAGAAAATCTCTAGGTATCTAATAATTGAGCTTTCACGTTTAATATCTAAAAGTTCTGTAAATGTGCTCATAAAAAAACACATTCAGGAAAATGCGCGGGGAAACGTTTGGTATCAAATCATTCGATCTGGTTCGGCTCGTGCTATTGATAGACAGGTTTTATCACTTTCACGAGTGGTTTACATTTATACAGAGTTTTACAGCTCTTCAAAACCATCGGAGGCTAGTATGAAGTGTTTATATTACATGTCTTGTCATCTTGTATATTGTAATTATTAATTTATTCGGGTGATATGATGGTAGAGTATATAAGTGGTACTGTTTAACATTTTGTTTGAATATTGTCAAATAACAAGTTGTGCGCACATCTGGAGGGAGCATACTCTACTAGTATGTGGAGCCGGGGTTTGATATTGAGAAACGAGATGATTACACCAAACTGCAGACAAGATAAGAAGTCGAGTGTGTGATCTCGTTGTGTTCATGGTTGATGTCACGTGACAGAGACTGAGCAGGTTCGGATAAATTCCGATTAAGATTTGTTTGACCTCAAGACAGGCATCTCTATCTGCAGACGGCAGGGCAGACTAACATTTCTACGTATTTTTAACGCAAGAACTCCCATGGAGGATACCCCAGAGTTTCATATATCGAGTTTCATATATATCACTCACAGGGCACTTTTTTGCAGGCGGTGCATTTAAGTGATTCCAAATTTCTCAACTGCGTTGGCCAGATAACTATGGACGTAGGCGCGTAGTACATAGCAAACAGACAGTCATAGCTGTGATTACATTTAGCCGTTTTCCCCGCACTTGATGCCGGATTCCCATAGACCCACCGATTTCCACAAGGGTTCCCTTCAGATGGTTAGTGGTCTGTATCTTGTGTATTTAGAGCGAGGATGATTTTAAGCGAATAGAAAATCGATATATCTGGTGTTCGATGTAGGGAACGAAAGAAGATGGTCAGAACTCACTGACCATACGTATGCCATGTAGGGTATAACTCGGGTTAGCATCAGCCCATTGCGCAGCGTCGTTATGTGCTAATGCTGCATTGTGCTGAAACTACACTCTCGAGCGAATATGTTCTAGCACATCTACCAACCGTTCTGGCAAGATACTGGTCGGAAATACGTACTATGCTTTCTGCCTAATTTTTCGGGAGGTTTATGAAAACCTAAAGGTTTGAAGTTTATCATGTTTTTTTTATCATCAAATATTTGCAATTAGGCGATTATGGCGTGCATGCGAACAGCTCATATGCGGATTTTCGTTGGTCCACAAGTGAGAATTGTGTGCAACAACTATCCGCTTTCCAAGAGAAGCTTTGTCTTTGACACACAGGAGCACACGTGAAGGTAATTCAGCCTGAATTGCCCCCTATCGTGGTTCGGAATGGAGGTACCACACTACTCCTACCCGACAATTAGACATACAGTCACCTCGCGATTCCGCGTTACACCCCGGAATATGCTCACCCCCCCCCCCCCCGAGGGGTGGCTCGACCAACTCCAGAGCAGGGGTTCCCCACCACTGCGAAAGGCAGCAGCGAAGCCAGACGGTCCTCTCGCCGGGAGGTCTGCGTTCATGTGGCTAACTCGCTCTCGTTGTGCCTATTAAGCAGGCGTCCCAGTCGGTACCACCGGGTTGCTAAAGCCCGGGGCGTTGACCGACCGGCCCGGGTTTCGTGTGCAGCACACTTCCCCCGTACATTTAAAGTAGCCTTAACAACCTTCGAATAAGCCATGACAAAATGACAATATGAATTCGTTGCCACTCAATAGATATCGTATGCCTTGCCTCCCGCGCCAACAAAAGTGACCTCGGGAAAGTTACAATTGGGAGTTTATACAGTCTGACCAACTTTCTATTGGCGCGTGAAGGTCCCCGCAGCAAGCGTAACTCTCGCACCAGCGGACCAACACCGGAAAGAGAGTCATAGTTACTCCTGTCTTTCTTCTGCGGAAACCGACGACGAACTACATTCATACTAGTTTTAACGTGTCAAAGCTTTGTGGTAACCTGGAATTCGAGTTAGGTCGGTTAAAAGTTAGCGAAACAAATCACTGACTAGGGACTAACGCTACGAACCGTCCACTAGCACGTCGCAGAGGTCTCCTTCGGCGAAGTGACTGAACTCATTCACCGTGCGGACGCAACCACACTTTCGCAACTCTTGCGCCATGCGACACTTCTGTTCACAGCTCTGCAACAAACAAAAAGAGCCGCTAGGGGGGTTTACGCAACCACACAGTGTGAATCTGACGTTACGACACAGTATCTAAAACTGGAATCCTCGTGGTACTACGGTCATAAGCATCCTATCCGAATCATTTAGTCTGATTATATTTACGTCACACGGGACACGGCACTCACACAGACAATCAACATTTTGACGCAATGTTTTTGAAATAGACCCTATAACACGGTGGGCCTGTAGTATGTCGGCTTGCTATTGTGCGATAATGCAAAACAAGATCCTCAACAGGTAAACAATAACACATTTTACTCGATTCATTAGTACCTACCTGTTGAGACATCCAGCCCTGGAAGACGTCCTTTTCGCTCATGCCGTAGATTTCACGATAGTTCCAGCAACGCGTGTGGTAGGGCTTCTTGAGACGAATCCACATTTGCTGAGTTATGGTATAGTAGTAGAACGTATCCTTAGTCATGCCAGCCGAAAACATTGGCTCGGGCGGATAGACAAATGAGCCGTGCAGAAGAATCGGGTAGTAACCCGAGTCCATTGAAGTCATTGTCGTCTCCGGATTCCACTTCGCTTCGACAATGAGCTCTGGCGAGCAAATATTATAAATCAAAGTACTCATATATATATATATATATATATATATATATATAGACAGGGTGTTGCAGAAATGTTTTATAATAGAATATACAAATTGAAAAGCTCGATAAAGCAAATATTTTTTCCAATGGAACATGGTCTCTGAGAAGTCTTGTTTCGGAGTGAGAGCGAAATTACTACAATTTGTGACACTAGTGTTTTTGCCCGACATAGGAGCATACAATGTGCTGTTGCGAGACAACCAGTCCCCCTAGACAGAAACTAAGCATACCGTAGTGTTTCTGAGAAAATTCTGCTTCTTCCGGAAGGGCATATAAGACCGGTCAGAAGATGCGACACGGTTGTTTAAAAGATAATTCGTCAAAAATGAAGTTCTTTATTAGCTTTTACGCCAAATACTTCAGAATCATAACCCTACGACCACCCACGTGTTCAAAGCTAACATATTCAGCAAATGCGCATTTCATGACGATCATTTTGGTAACTTATGGCAATGCGAGCAGTGGTTGCGGATTAATTACGATTTTTCGGAGGGCATGTCCAGATTAAGTGCATGAAAAATGACGCGCTGCGGCTGTCGCGCGACACGTCGGCGGTAGTGAGCGTCGCCACAGTCATTTAACATGCACTTAATCTCCCTCCGAAAAATCGTAATTACTCCGCAATTTGTATATTCTATTATAAAAAATTTCTGCAACACCCTGTATGTATATAAATATAGAAACTATTGTGATGATTCATTTATAATATGTTTGCACACTCGGCAGTGCTCGTCTTAATAAAAATTGTAGTAAAAAGGTGTCACGTGAGGTTAAGAATCAGCTGTCCGTGTCCTTGCTTGACGGTAGCCCCCGCTAATATGGACCCGGTGCGAGCGGTATATCCTTAAAATTCCTTGCAACGTTAAAGCGGTAAGATTCATGAGATTCCTCTTCATGACGCCGAGCTCCAAGAGCGTACTCGCCGATTCAGAGTCCCATACACCACTCATAGAGATAGTGATGGATCCGAATCTGCGAGGTTTTTGCGCGTCGGGGAGCGCCGCTTTTCGGAACTCGACGTCATATTTGGTGGTCTTGTCCTGCCGCGCTTATGCGAGGTCCCTGTTTGGGCTGCAAATTTCGGCATCTAAAACCCAGACCTCGGTTGGTGTTGTTATGACGATATATATATACACATTTATATATCAATATATATTCATTCAATCATTCACGGCCGGAACATAACATTTTGGTCCCTGCGAACGTGTGCACCATTACGGGTGCGCCCCGAACCGAGGCCGCATTGCCCCGTTGCACATCCAGCGATAGGCGCTGTCTGAGAAAATCACTCGCTCGTTTATCTTCGCTGGCTAGAATTAGCTTCTTCCCTACCCTCTGTAGAAAACTGCGAGTAGACGGACCGCGTCCGCTAAGGGTCTCGAAGGCAAGTGTGTAACCCCCCCACGGGTACCCGATGTTCTGGTACTTTCTAACCTTGCCTGCCTCGGTGAGAGCCGAAGCATGACCAGCCCGGGCCGCGCCAGCACTGACCATTAAAAGGGCTAATTAGTCAGGCTAATCATATATATATATATATATATATATATATATGGCTCAGGTCATCGGGTCCGACACGCAGTACTAAACGGGACATTTAGCCCAGCCATAAGGTCTGCTAGCTTTCCTTGCATTATCGAGCCTTCTGGCATCTGCAGGAATGATGGAAAAGAACCAGACGGCCTGACACTAACGCCTTTCGAGATGGGTCACATGCTTGTATGAAATGCAACTGTCACTGACTCATTAGCCCCTTCAATGGTCAGTGCGGGAGCGGAACATGCTGGCCACGCGTCGATGCTGGGGCTGAGGCGAACAAGTGCGGAAAGTATTACCTACCCCCACGACTTTTGCCCACTAGCATTCGAAATACTGGGGGAACCTAGCCCGAAGACGCACAAACTTATTCAACGAGTCGGCCAGGCGCTTAACCGTTCAAGAGGGGGACGCTTCAGCTGACGAGTACTTGCACCAGAGACTAGCGCTGGACGTTCAGCGGGGCAACGCCGCCTCTGTGCGTGGAACTCTGCTAGATAGACAATATGTGACGTTTTCATTTATTTTATTCTGTATCTACGTTCATAAGGAGACAAATGTCACCCCTCTTATATATAAGCAAATCAACCTATATATATATATATATATATATATATATATATATAGCTGTGCTTTGATAGAGCTAGTTACGGCTTGACTCTAAGCCGAATCTGCTTTAAGCCTTCGGGTCGACTTAAGGAGATTGATAAGAACTTACGTGGTCGGCCATTTATGCAGCTAAAACCGAGTTATACGTTTATGCGATAGTATAGGACACCGACGGATACATCTAAAAACCAGGTAAGTTACCAATCGTTGAGGCAGCTGGCTATATTTGTGTATAAATACAACCTAATATACCCTTATTTTCTTCTGAACTTACGCTAAATCTACAATTCAACTGTTTCAACTGTTTGTTTATTGACATTTCTTGTAAGATAATTGCACACATTAATTTCAAGCTTTATTAAGCACATAGCTTGTTCGGAGCCCCTTTTATGAGATAACAATGTTTAATTTATATATGCCATTTTCAATATCAATATCAACAATAAAGACTCTTATTGCGTATTGCGCTCGATGGAGCAGTGTGCATTGCACAAATTATTTGGCGTTGATTTATAGAATCCCAAATGGCACCAAATCCTTTCGAGCATGTCATTGTCTAGTTACCACGTTGATTTACGTTGTAAGTGTGGCTTTTAGCCTGAACCTCTAACAGTGCCGTACCGTTCCAGGCGTGACATCGGCTAGGATGATGTTTTCATATCGCTCGCAATCCCTACGAGGCTCTGTGTTGCAATGGCGAATTCACCACTGCCCGTCAGTTCGACTCTATAGCCACCGCGCATCTCGATATTTCCGGCAACACCAAACTTTCCCTACGTGTGAACACGTTTAACGAGATCCTCAAACGCCTTCACGAACTTTGTGTAGAAGAAATATTGTAGGATAGCAGTGTCCATTAAGCAGCGCGGACATAGACATAGCGTCGGTTAGCGGCAATGCCGAAGCAAGCTAGATACATGGCGCCAAATAGAAGATGCCGCCACCCTACAAGCGAAGACGCGGGAAGTCACTAAATGCCCGGGCAATCTGTGACTATATAAGGAGGCATGAGAATAAATGAGTCAGTAGTCGCCAGTGCGAGCCGCACCGAGGACGTGTGTTGCTTGAGCGAGAGAATGGCGAACTCGTAACGGTCGCCGCTCAGCCATGGGAGCGGTGGACACTACAAATATGAAAGAAAAAAGCTAGTGTACAGGCAAGCAGTGAAAGGTAGAGAGAGAACACACGAACGTTCTTTTCCAGTACGTGGACTCACCGTAGGACCAGGTATGAGGGCAGTGAAAGTATGGGTGGTCGTCTGGAAGCACACGATTCAGATCCAGGGTGTAACACGCCATCATCGGCACTCGATAGTAAACATGGCGAAACCTGTTGAAGTACCACTTATGCATATGCAAAGCTTTCGGGCTGACCCTCAGCCAAGATTTAACGTCCACGGAACTGTTCTTCACATTAATTCATAGACGGACCCCGACAAATACAAATGTGCAACGGTGGGGCTCGAACCCGCGCACCTACCTGTGTGTCTCCTCCGGTTGCGAGGCGGAGACTTAATCCACCACGCCACCGGGCTCGACACTTATGCATATGTACAACAACTGTGTTGTACTAAAACAGGTATAGTGCTGTATGATTGTATCAAACCCCTATATATATACATACATATATAAGAATTGCAAGATCCTCAGGAGTGTTATAGGTGTGCGGAATGCTTAGGCCAGTCTGACAGTTACCACGCCGCAGCATGTCCAGCAGTTTAGTCAATAGCTGAACGGCTGAACTAGTAAGATGAGAGAATCTCCAGTGGTGTGAGAAAAGCAATAGTTGTGTATGTTATACACGTTTATAATTTACCCAACCGGGGTGTTTATAAACCATTTATATATATATATATATATATATATATATATATATATACCCATGCTGCGGCATGGTATCTGTCGAACTGGCCTAAGCACACCGCACACCTATTACACCCCTGAGAATCTTTCCTGCTGCACAGTGCGTGACGAAATTCGTGGCGCATTTCCAGAGTTGAGACAGCGGAGTTGCTCTTTCACAACGCTGAAGGTGATACAGATCACACGGGCAGCCATAAAGTTTACCTATACACTCCGGCGAGATCTCATGAAACTTCCCGTGCGAGTTATGTATGTCCCAAGGCGATCAAGTGGACACACTTCCCCAACTCCCCTTAAGAAGATCCCACTACCTAGTTTCTTCTCGGTCTCCGGCCTACGATTGCATTTCTCCCTACCGCTGCTAACCTTGAATGCCATGCCCAGGGGTATGTGCCTTCCAAGACCCGATCCCTCCATAAAAGATGCATTTTCGTCCAAAAGCATTATAACATCTACGTTTTAATATTTAATAAATTAAAAAATTGTTAACATCTACGTTTCCATCTGTAGCAAAAACGTCTGTGACGCCCCTGTGCTGCATTCAAAAATGTTTAGGCTTGGTTCAATTACTAATTAACATCCTATCTCCATCATAATGTCCAAAAATGCTTCAGTTTGTTCTGAGTCGAAAAATCTCTTGTCCAACTTGGCATTAAGAGCCCCCGCTAGAATCATCTTCAACCGCTTCAAACCCAAGCATGACACGTTCTGTCATGATCTCATGGACTTTACGCCGGCCGGTTTTGCAAAAGCTGCTACATTTTCTAGCTTTTTGACGCTACTATCAACAGGTAACAGCCACTGAGCTCTTTTATGGCTATGCCATTGCCCCGCTTACTGCGCGTATGACGACAGGCGGCACGGATTCCAAGACCTTTGAAATATCCGTCGCAATAGTGTCCTGCATCATTGGAGATAGCCTTATAGGGATTGAAATTTTAAGCGCATGATGTACATGACGAAACACGAGTATGGTGTTCATACAAAAAATAAAAAAATGTGGAAAAACAGTGTTGCAAAATATTAGCAACAATAACGCCTTACGGCGTATTCGATTCTTAGCAGGGCTGTATGGCTTATTTGATACTACATATTATATTCTTGAAACGGGGTTTTCGTCCCTTATTCTGAATCAAATCGTAAACTTGGTCTTTCATGGAGTTAATGAGCTGTTGTATGTACGAAAGCGGAAGATTAGTCCATGCTTGCTGAACAGCTTCTTTGAGATCCGACAAATTATCATATTGTCGACCATTTGCGTAAATCTGCTTCACCAAATGTCCCCAAAGATTTTCGATGGGATTCAGGTCTGGACTCAATGCCGGCCAGTTAAAAAGTGGCACTCCTTGTTCTCGAAAAAAGGCTATAGTGCTAGCCGAGGTATGAAACGTGGTGCTGTCTTGTTGAAAAACTGCGTCAGGTCCCCCAATTCTTCTGAAATGGGCTTCTAACTGGGAACCGACGATACGCTGGTACTTGTCGGAATTGTTTCGGCTCTCAATCGCGACTAGATCGGACTTCCCATTATATCCAAACGCGCCCTAATATTTCACAGAACCACCACCGGCCACACGTTTCGAGAACCATTAAGGTTCCTTCCGTAAGTCGTGCCAATAGTACTGACAGCCGTCAGGGCCATCGAGATTAAATTTCTTTTCATCCGAGAAGACGATGTTTTTCCACTCGTTATCCCAAGTTTGGTATGTATGCGAAAATTCACGCCGTGCGACAATGTGCTTCGGTTGCAGTCGCGGCATAAGCTTCCTTTTCGCGTATCGCACGTTTTTGTCAGAACTTAACACTCGGTACACTGTGGATCGGTGCACTGGCACTCCCAAAGTAGTCCTGATCCTGGAAGAAGACATTTGGTCATGAGTAGCCAACTGTATGATCCTTCGCCGATCTCGAATAGTCAAAACTGGCTTACGCCCACTGTTAGATCTGCACCTTTGGTTCACTCCAGGGTGTAAGAACCTGCGGATGGTGCTCTTATGCCGTTCTAATCTAATTGCTATAGCAGTTACTGTATGACCGAGCTCAGCATATGCTTCAGTTCGTGTCTTTTCGTTACCCGAGAGATAATTTGTACGACCCATGGTTTAAACATACGCTTCGCCGTTAGTTTGGAACAACGACTAAGCTGTAGAATATTTTGCAACTATAGAACGATTGATTTAGCTAGACAAAATTCCTGACATTTGATCCCCGGGATCGAATATCAGCTGTAGTATCGACTATCCTCTACAAACAGGAGCTGTGTTGTTAGCATGTTATTGTTGCTAATATTTTGCAACATTGTTTTTTCACACGTTTTTTGGTATGAACCGATTGTGAGATTAACACCACACTCGTGTGTCGTCATGTACATCATGCGCTTAAAATTGCAAGCTATTTAAATAAACCAAGCCGAAATTATCACCAAAAAACATGAGTTGCTAATTTTTTGCAAAACACTATATATATATATATATATATATATATATATAACGTTGCAGAATGAACAAGATGCTCAAAATGGACGGTAATTTTTGCATGTCTCAGCTAGACGGCCCAAAAAGTCTATCAAGACGACGAGTCACAGTAATGATGCTACCTTTTTTGCTAGGCTTGCGTACATAAATTGGTGCTGTTACGTGTGATGCCACAAAATCAATCAAAGCCCGCATCAGTGACCAACTGGATACCATTGTTGACAGGTGAATGAGGGACACTCCGTCATAAACGATGTCATGTTGCAGCTAAACAGCTCAGCTGGGTCGGATAGGCCAATGCCACGGAATTCTCGGTAGAAACCGTGTTTCGGATAAGACAGTAACATCATCTGCAAGAATAAAAAAAGTGCATCACTTAGCAATCATCTGACGCGGAATACAAACGCATGTGCTATTTCAGCTTAGCCTATTAGCGACGTGTAAACATAAAGAAAAACGAGAAAATGTGTCTTAACAGATATAAGCTGCACCTAACGTTAAGTTCGAGGTGTCCCAAAACAATAGCCTGCCTGTCATAAAAAGTTATGTTACATTGTACTATAAGATAGAGATGGACGGTTCTTGGTTGGTGCATTACCAGTCTCGTTCACGTTACTGTAATTACAAGTTAAAAATAGATCACAGTCAATATATATATAGTTTCTTTTAAGGGCCCGTTTCCCTCGTTTCGCTCCATGTTCTAACATTTTCAACAATTGTAACAATTTAGGGTGTTTTGCAGGAAAGGCTGTCGCCCGTGTCTGCCCGCTCTTGTGAGTGTGTCAACATTCTACATACTACATAACGATGTTCATTAGATTTTTAGTGTTTTAATTGTGCTGATAGATTCATCCAAATACATATGTTTTTAATATCCGGCAAATCTGTTGTTTAAGTTTGGTTTTGCATTCCTTACTCTCCAACTCCGTTTTGGCAGCAGTTCTATGAAAAGGGTGTCTGAGCGTTGTTGAGGTTACGTGGGTTTGCCATACACGTTACCTATACGTTAGCTATTGCAAACAACAAGTATCTGTATCTCGCTCTCTGCTATCTCCAAACTCTCGGTAATTCAAACGAAAACAACAAAAATACAAGCGACAAAGAGTGCATCAACCATACCAACTCTTTCTTCGAGCATTTGCCGTTGAGGTTCTCGCAAACCATCGTCAGGTTGTACCACGGGCTGAGACACACGGTGACACCGGGAAACACCGCAGCTTCGCGATACTCGAGCACGTTCATGAGCGTCGGCCAGCTCCAGTACACCTCCAGCATGTCACCACATTGATAGAGCGTCCCAGTGAGGCATACAATCAAGGTGATCCATGCCACTAGGAGCTCCTTGCGGAAGAGCCGAGTTCGAAGTGAGCTTATCATCGTCGCTCTAAAAACGGATCGGACGGCGACAGCAGTAAGTAGTAGTAGTAGTAGTAGTGTGGTATATGTGACCAAAGCAGTAATGAAACGACAACTGAATAGTAAATTTAAAACATACGTGCCACGTGCATGGCAAGGATAACAGGGACACATATCGATAAATGAGATCATAAATCGAATGTTTAGACAACAGCATTATAACAAACGACGCGGTCAGTATTCGACTCACTTATCGGTCGAATATTAATGCCGTAATCAATCACGAAAGTCAACGATATATATATATATATATACATTAATATATATATATATATATATATATATATATATATATATATATATATATATATACATCAATATATATATATATATATCATGCGAGAAAGTTACACTATTAATCGAACGCACAAACATGAGGCTGTTGGTGGCTGTTGGTGGTGATTTCTATTATTTGTGTCTCTCGAGTGAGCATGATGTTGCGACGTTCTATATAGAGTCTCCCAGAATGGAACAAGAGGACGGAAATGTATTTTTTGTGAGAGCGAAATTATCGAATTGAAAAAATTTGCAAATGTAATATTTTCCAGGGATATCAGAGAGATGCCGCTACAGATACAGGGAAAATAAATAAAATATAGAAACGCGTACAAATACTTGGGGGTTATAATAGAAAACAGTCCAGGTATTTTTAAAGCTGAGCATGCAATAAGAAGAGAACAAGCTGAAAATGGGCAAAAGATTGTGAGAAAGAAGGCTTTGTGGAGTTGCAATAGATTCATGGTGGCTAAAGAGCTTTGTAAAAGCATGTTTGTGCCAACAGTGACATACGCTAACGCTATCGTGAGTCTAGACGCAAGCATGGTCAACAGACTGGACACAATACAACGTGCAGTTGGCCGACATGCAATGCAATGTAGGTATACTTGTGCAGCACAATTTATCGAAGGGGAATTCGGAGTCGCCAGCTTCTGGGCAAGGGAAGCACAAGCAAAGATATCGTATGTAAGCCGTCTAAAAAACATAGCCGCAAGTGAGGAAAAACAAAACTGGGCGGCCAAATTGCTCACCGCAAAACTGAGCGACAAAAATACAAGCAAATGGGAAAGGCAACTAATGTTTTTTGAACGCAAATTTAAGTGCAATACGATGGATTTTGAAGTACACGAGGTGATAACATTTAAACAGGTAACCAAAGATGTAAAGAAGAAAATTGAGAAGACAACCGAAGCAAGATGGAGAGAGGATATGGAGAGATGGACATCCTTGCAATTGTACAGGTAACAAAAAAACTGTAGAGCCGGTATGCTCATAGAAGAAGAATCCATCGAACATATTGCTGTTGCAGATGATGCTGTGAAGCGAGTTGTATTTAGGAAGTTAAGGAACAAAGTAACCGCTGTTTCTAGAAAGTGTAGGCTTAAATTTAATGGAGAACTGGTACAGAAGAACATTCAGGATAGGAGAAATCCCTGGAATGCCATTAGACCTGTTCTAGGTGGCATACCGGAAAAAAGTGTGTGAAACTCAAAGTAGGATATACTATGGTGTCCGATGAGACTACAGTGGCAAACGTGTTTAATCAATATTACTCGACGTGTGTGACTGCCGACACGGAATGCTCTGATAGATATGTAATACCTGAGAATTTTCCTCGTGGAGCAATGGAGATCTCATTTCAGCCGCTCCATACTCTAAGGACTGCACATCTTTTACGCAAAAGAAAGATATGCTCAGTTGCACCTGAGCAAACTCCATCCCAGGTATTGCGAAGAGCAGCCGAAGTTCTTGCTGACCCCATATTATATCTGATTAATTTGTCAATTGCGGCCGGTAAATACCCCAAAGCGCTGAAGGTATATCGTGTCATTCCGCTTCTTAAATCTGGTGACAGACTCGCAAAAGAAAACTACCGTCCAGTCAGCATACCGGCCCCAATCTCTAAGGTATTTGAGAAATGCGCATTCGAAGAACTCAGGGACCACCTTGAACAACATAATGTACTCAATCGCCGACAGTTTGGATACCGCCCTAATATGTCCACCACCGTCCCTGTTATGAGCTTTGTAGATGACGTCCGTCAAAGTCTTGAGAAAAAGAAAACGGTATCTGCTCTGTTTGTTGACATGAGAAAGGCGTTTGATACCATTGACATCAATATTCTGATTACCAAACTAAGAGTTTAGGGAGCTGACGAACGTGTTCAATCGTGGGTACGTTCTTTTATGTCAGAGAGACAACAAATGATACAGATTGGGCAGAAGTTTTCAGATGTCGAGAACATATCAGTTGGAGTGGCTCAAGGGAGTATCGGCGGCCCACTGCTGTTTAATATATTTATCAACGATATATTTGAAGTACCAAAACACGGCCGACTGACCCTATTTGCTGATGATACCACAGCACTATTTGTGGGCGATTCCCCACAAGAGGTAGAGCAGATGATTAAAGAAAACCTTAAGCGACTCTCAGATTGGTTTAGATCCAATGGCTTGTCAGTTGGTCAAATTGGTCAAAGACTGGTGTTATCCAGTTCTTATCGCCTAGAGGTGTCCTAAGTATGAACCATGAGACATTTAAATGCGGAAACCACACTTTTAGCATAATCAATAAGACAAAATTCTTAGGCGTTGTCTTGGATTCCAGATTATCATTTAAAGCTCATACAGATCACATTCGTAAAAAAAAAAGTTGTAGGGAGCATCGCTGCCCTGTTCAAGAGCCGTAATATTCTGCACCTTGACTGTCTACTCGCCATGTACTTCGCCTACGTTCATAGTTATCTGACTTACGCAGTTGAAATATTTGGAATGACTTATATGCGTTTTTTTATGTCCGTTACATCGCCTGCAAAAAAGCCTTGCGCGTAATATTGGGATATCCACCATGGGAATTCATGCGTTATAAATACGTAGAGATGTCGATTCTGCCTTACCCTCTGCAAATAGAGATGTGTATCGTAACTGAGATCAAACGAAACTTAATGGGACTTCATCCCAACCTGCTTAATCCTTCCCATTCGACATCCACCATGAACACAAGGGGATCACACACACAACTTCTCATCTTGTCTGCAGCTTCATGTAACCAATCTCGTTTCTCAATATCAAATCTCGGTGCCACATATTGGAACAAGCTCCCCCCAGATGTGCGCGCAACCTCTGCTTTGACAATATTCAAACAAAGTGCTAAGCAATACTATTTGGGTACCTTAATCTAATATAAGCCAAACACGATAATAATATAATCATAATGACAATAAGTAAAATTATAGGAAAATATGCAATATAAACACTCCATACTAGCCTATGATGGCTTTGAGGAGCTGTGAACCTATGTACAAATGTAAGCCACTCATGAGAATAATAAAACCTATCTATCTATCTATATCGGGCTGAAGTGCGACGAGCTAGGAGGAGTGAGAACAGTGTCCCTAGCCGAGGCATTAGGTTTCGGTAATAAACCATTATGGCAAGAGATAAATACAACCAAATGCAGGCGAGGGAAATTGCATAGATTGTAAGGAACCATGGGGTAACGCCCAGCTAAAACAAACTATTGTGTAATTAGGTAGTAATATAACCATCGTGATAACCCAATTAATAGTATGAATGCACGACAGACGAGGATGTTTGTTAAAATACATAAAATGATACCATAGCGCATCTGATTCAAAAGATATTCTACAAGGAATGGTAAATAAAACTGTAGGACAGCAGTGTCCGTTAAGCAGCGCGGGCATAGACAGCGTCGGTTGGCGGCAATACCGAAGCAAGCTTAAGACATGGCGCCAAATAGAAGATGCCTCCACTCTACTAGTAAAGATGCGGGAAGTCACTAAATGCGCGGGCAATCTGTGAGTATACTAGGTGTGTTCAAAAAGTATCGCGACTTTTGAATTTTCGCGGGTTACGTATATTCGAATTTCGATTTTTTTGTGGCGTTATGTTGGTACTCATGTCTCTCACTTATGCCGACAAGCTCGGCCATTTTGAATGTTCACTGTATCAAATTTTGTGTGAAAAACGAAATTAAGTGCGCGGATGCATTCCGAATGTTGACTGTGGCATACGGAGAAGCTACCTTGGACCGAAGCAACGTTTATCGGTGGTACAAAATGTTCTCAAAAGGCCGAGAAGATGTGAACGACGAAGAGCGTGCCGGACGCCCGAGCACTTCAACAACAGACGAAAAAATTAATGAAGTGGAGAAAATGGTATTGGCCAATCGTCGAATCACCGTTAGAGAAGTTGCTGAGGACCTAAACATATCGATTGGCTCGTGCCATTCGATTTTTATCAATGATTTGGGCATGAGACGGGTCGCCGCGAAATTCGTACCAAAATTTCTCAATTGCGACCAAAAACAGCATCGCATGAACATTGCTAATGAGATGTTGGACTCTGTCCGCGACGACCCAAATTTGCTCCAG
The DNA here is from genome assembly GCA_003439945.1 of Dermanyssus gallinae. Taxonomy (NCBI): domain Eukaryota; kingdom Metazoa; phylum Arthropoda; class Arachnida; order Mesostigmata; family Dermanyssidae; genus Dermanyssus; species Dermanyssus gallinae. The sequence continues at coordinate 44,713 of QVRM01006789.1, forward strand.
AAGGTCATAACTGGTGACGAATCGTGGGTTTATGGTTATGACGTGGAAACCAAAGCTCAATCATCTCAATGGAAGCTGCCGCACGAACCAAGACCGAAAAAAGCGCGCCAAGTTCGGTCGAATGTGAAAGGTTTGCTGACAGTTTTCTTTGATTGCAGGGGCGTGGTGCATCATGAGTTCTTGCCACAGGGTAGAACGGTCAATAAGGAATATTACCTGCAAGTTATGCGCAATTTGCGCGAAGCAATCCGCCAGAAACGCCCGGATTTGTGGAAGAACAAAAATTGGCTTTTGCACCACGATAACGCCCCTGCTCACACATCGTTGCTTGTGCGCGAGTTTTTGCCCAAAAACAACACACTAATGATGCCGCAGCCACCGTATTCCCCAGATCTGGCCCCCTGTGACTTTTTCTTGTTCCCTAAACTGATGAGGCCCATGAAAGGACGACGTTACGCTACGCTTGACGAGATAAAGACGGCATCGAAGGAGGAGCTGAACAAGATAAAAAAAATGGTTTTTTGAAGTGCTTCGAAGATTGGAAAAACCGTTGGCACAAGTGTATAATATCTCATGGGGATTACTTTGAAGGGGACAAAATAGATATTCATAAATAAATAAATAATTTTTGAAAAAACACAAAATACGATACTTTTTGAACACACCTCGTATAAGGAGGCATAAGAATAAATGAGTCAGTAGTCGTTGGTGCGAGCCAGGCAGGGAAGATGTATTGCTTAAACGAGATAATGGCGAACTCGTAACGGTCGCCGGCCAGCCATGGAGTGGCTAGACACTACAAAAACTCATATATAAATAGATATATATCAGAAGTGGTTACTTCAAGCTTTTTATCCTCACATATATCTGTAATTGCGAGAGCCCCAGTCATTCTATCATATCTGCATCGGCAGAATTGTATTCTACGCTCAAAAAGTGTTGTATTGAAGATAATTCTCAAAAAAATGAAATCCTCCGCAATTCTTATACTTTGACAGTCATATTTAATTACTAATTTTTAGAAGACATTTCCGCCCCTTGTTCCATTAGATTTTTTTCCAAGTTGTACTGGATTCTAAACTTTGTTAGACGAATTCTGGGACACGCTATATATATATAGGTTACTCGGGAGGATCGGGAGGTTTTGCTTAAAGTTATGCCGAACAAATATGCAAGCTCGTAATATAAGGGGCGGATAACTGTCCCTGAAACAAACGTGTGCATCCTCTTAACCTAAGCGTGTCACAGAATCTTGGTCTCACGGAGGCAGCGTTCCTCCTCTATACGAGTATGCCTAGGGATGCCTTTGGAGGACAAACGTTTCGACCAAACGATTGTCGGTTAGAATATATATATATGTATATATATATATATATATATATATATATATATATAATACACTTGTGTCGAGCGTAGGACACGCAAGTCTGCTGGCCGCGACCATGGAATTCCTTAGGAAGCTTGGTCGCTGTATCGCAAAAGCCGCCTCCTGCCCATGGTTCATGCGCATGCACATGATGATTAGTGCGGAGGTGCCAATAAATATGATGATGGTGTTGATGTGAATAGTACGACGATGACTAAATAGTTGCCATTTATGCTACATAGATTGATAGATTGATGTGCGTGAAGACACTCGCACAGCGCGTAAGGACAAATACCTGCCAACGAGATAGTCACGCGGGCTATGCGGGAACGGTGCACTACGGAGGTGCGGGGTGCCGTTATTGTCAGTGCATTTCCGTACTGCTAGAGAGGAACTCGAAGGGAGCGACGGTAGCGGCTGCCATCACCAACACCACCACCACTGTAACCATGACACACATGACACCGTGACACGTCTAGCTACTGTGGCCGCGTACCGCCTTTATACACACCTTTGCCCGGTCAAGTTAGCTACGGTCAGAGTCAAACAAACCCTGCGATCGCTATTGAGGATGTAGATCGAGTTGCTTTGTCGCACGTGTACGCCAAGCAGCCTGTGCCACTGCTGCCTCTCTATACAATTGCATGCGGGACCTTTCGTTCTCGTTGCTGTCGTAGCAGCCCCTACATCCCCCGTTACAACCCCAAACAGGCAGCACCAAACACCGAGGCCCAACCGCTCTCCGTCTCCGTTGTTTGCACGAAGGGGGTGCGGTGTGTCCCGAAGCATGTCGCACGTCGTGCGAATACGGTCCGAAGGAGGCCCCCCGAGGCTCGACCACGCAGCGCCAAGGATCACGCACGGACCACGAACAAGTATAGCCGAGTAGTACTGCCATGCGCTACCACAACCCGCTCAGAGGAACACAACCTCCCACCAAGGCTTTCGCCAGGGGAACACGCATAAGCACGTCTTCGCCGTTGGCCCTCACCGTGTAACAAACACTCCTGACAACATCACACCGTGAATTATTCAGCTTCGCCGTCGTCGTGTTGGCAAACATTCTGCACAAAGCAAGCGATCTAGCGGGCGACAGATGAGCAGCCTGTTAAATTGTCTGTTCGTTGATTTGACATCCGCTACTGTGCTCGTCCCATTTGTCGATCGCTTGCCGAACGCTTGCCAGAAATCATTTTTCATTCGGAGGCGTAAAATATTCATGCAAACTCAGACTCCGACCGCGGATCGTCGTCGGTATTCAGGCTGTGTTCCAAATACAAGTGGGTACAATGTGTAAGTGCGGATACATAAAGAGAAAGAGAGAGAAACAGAGAATATATATATATATATATATATATATGAGAAAACGGAATGAATGATTAATTCACTAGGTTTGATATGCTTTCGGCGATCTAAAACGCGGGTGAATTTTTCGTTTCTCAAATCGCTATGATATATGAGCTCAGGCATAACATGCATTTCACTAGGTTTAGTGGACACATTTTCTTTAAGCGTCACAGCTTCATTCGATCTGTACGGTGATCAAATAGCAATCAAAAAAAGCCAAACAAAGTCAAGTTTATAAAGCCTTGCAAGAACTACGTTGAGAAGTGTAGAGTATCACTGACGACTGCGGGATCTCGAAAGCAGGAACCTTTCTGTTACGTGTTTACTACAGCAAATGACGTAACTAGTTCGAAATCCTTTAAAATTGGATGCTTCCGTTCGCACCAATAAGAGTAAAGCACGTGCCTAATTTGAGAAATCGAATCGCGGAAAAGCGGAGAACTAACATTGGACACTCAAACGAAGCCGCGGAACCTAAAGCACGTTGCCCGTTACGCATTTCCATTAGTCATGATAAATACCTAGTTTTTTCTTACCGTCATCGGAATTATTAGCACATTTTCGTTAAACGATATTTTTCCGGCACATCTTAAATGTTTCGGTGGCTTCTCTTGGATACAAAAGCGCCGTAGCCGATTAAATAAACGGATTTTGTAAAACTCCGCAAACGCCTGGGTCAATGAGCTTCTGTTAGTTAATGAGGAGGGGAAGGGGATGGTAAAAAATATGTGTACATTTAAAGTAAAGTATAAATTCAAAACGTTTTCGGACAAGGGCAAGTCTTTCTCCTTCAAAAACACGGGTAGCGTGCAGTATATTGCTTCCTAGGACATTTAACTGCTTGTGGTTAATCAGTGTAGCGGCCATCGGTCTTATTGCCTGTATTCTGGCCCAAAAGCGCAAGAACGGCACTTTAATGTAGCGTGTGCATATACTTGTCAAAGGTACTTCAATGGCGACCTAAAGAGGTGCCACGTTTGCGTATTTGCATTTGTTATTGGTCCACTTCATAACTCCTCCCACGTAGTGATTTAAAGGATTTCAGTCTAGGCTATTCATTTAATTATTAAAATGCATTCTGTCCTCATACAAACATGTATAGTATTCTCGCTTGAGTCTTTCTCGCCGTAAAAGCGACACATATTCAGTACAAACGTTAATGTGATTAATACAGGCGGTATAAGCCACCACGGCAATGGAATTTTCAGTCTTGGTTTATGTATCGAACGGTTTATTGCCAAAAAAAGATAATAAACCTATATATATATATATATATATATATATATATATATATATATATATATATATATATATATATATATATATATATATATATATATTATTATTTTTTTTCCTTTATTTCGCAATAACATTGCATTTCAAGATGTTACGTAATTACAATACAGTTCATTATATACAGTTTGAACACTTTAGCGACCGTCCCACCGGGCGAAAAAGTGCAAAGACCGCCGATGGGTCTGGCAGCTCGCTACATGGTATTTAGCGCATATCTGCGAGCAGAACCGGCAACGACATTGATCGCTAACTTGGTGAAATCCTTTGGTCGAACATACCAAGTGATGATAGCCGTGCACAATGTACCTTGTGTACACGTGCCGGCTAGTGCATGCCATTCCATCCCAAAGCTCCCTGGCGAGGTACACATCTAACTGCGTGACCTCTGCCGAGGCCTCAGTCATCTTTCCCTGCCACTCCAACAAAAATTACTAAAGTGGTCCTGTAATAGGTGACCTAAGCCTGACTCTGATTGTTTCCACTGCCGGCCCGCAAACCGCCAGCAGGTACACGAAGCGGCTTCTTGCCGTCCGCGGCAAGCAAAGAACCCGCCTCATATATATTGTGAAACATCTCTCTAGCTGCGCAAAATTTGCCGCTGAGAAATGGTCCCACACCCTGCCAAGACTGTAGCTCAACATTGGCACAATCTTAAGCTCAAAAAGACGCACGGCCGCACTTAGAGACAGTCGTCGAGGGTCTCTCACCTCTGTGTGGATAGAGGCAATAGCCGCCCGACATCTGTCGCCGATGTGCTGGGTAAAGGTCGTTCCCGTATAGTGTAGTCTCAGACCCAAATACGGGAAGGAGTTGACAAACTCCAGCGGTTGGCCACAACAGGGTATTATGTCTGCGGCAGCCAATCGACCCCCACGGCGAAACTTCATGGCTTTCGTCTTCCGCAAATTTATTTGAAGACCCTTACGGTGAAGGTAACTATCTACGTCGCCGACAATTCCACGAATGGCACCGCGGTCCCGGTGGGCCACTACGATGTCATCCGCATACATGACGACGGCGTTTCTAAATTCCTCCCGTACATGGCGGGCTAGGTCTGCGATGAGCAAGGAGAACGCCAGGCAACTGAGAGGGTCCCCTTGAGGGGTCCCTACGTTTTAACTCAGCTGCAAGGTGTCCTCGCCCCTTACGTTTACTTCAAGGCGGTCTTCAGCAAAGAAGCTGGAGAGCACTCGTAGAAAAGAACCACCCACCCCAGCATGTCGAAATGAATCGACTAGTAGGTGACGGGGAGCTTTGTCGAAGGCCTTGACACAATCAATAAAGACGGCGTACAAGTGACCCCCAGGCACAGCCAACACCCGTTCAACTTCCGACTGGAGTACGTGGATTGCGTCCTGTGTACCTCGACCCTTCCTGAATCCGAATTGCTCCGGAGGTAAGGTCTTCTCCACAGTTGGAAGCACTCTCGAGATAATCAACTTAGCGAAGATTTTCTTGAGAGTGCGTTCCGACGCGATACCGCGGTAGAGATTTGGATCGTCTACATTGTCATCGTTTTTGCCCTTGAATAGCAGAGTAAGCCTGGCCTCGTGTCAAACCTGGGGTATGTGTCCCCCGCTGAGTATCTGATTAAACAGCTTACAAAGCTCTCCTACTAAAACATCGGACGACTCAGCCCAATGTTCGTAATATATCCCATCAGGGCCACTACTCTTTTTCTTGGGTAGCCCGCGGAAGATCTGCACAACTTCTTTCACCGTAAGCGGCGAATTCATGTGGTGCGGCTCCCGATTGAGCGGTTGCTCAATAACTGGGTTAGGCGCGGGGCGTTTGCATTGAGCAGAAGGGCAGTAAAGTGCTGCCGCAACTGCTCCTTTGTCATGCTGTGCATGCTTTTGTTCAGTCGGCGAACAATGTAGACATGGGGTTCGCGCTCTGCTCTCTCAAGCAAACGAAACTCCTCCTCCTCATCATACCGGCGCTTATTCTCCACAAGCTGTTTCTTGTAGGTTGCTCTATGTTGGCCATAGAGCGCCCTACGATCAGCAACTAGTCTTGGTTTATAAAACCCAGCAGATCTATATGATAAATGATAAAGTCTGTGAACACAGTCGCGAGTAGGAGTGGCCGACATAGACGGAAGGATTCCTTCCAGGCCGAGTAGTCATAACTGGCGAAAAATAAAAACTTCAGATGTGTCACACGATCACAAAATTACAGACCCTCCTGTAGCATATCTTGTAATAACTTTAGTATTACCGTTGGAACACCACATAGCGCCAAATTCTCTAGGATTGTTGTGCGTAACGTTAATAGACTATAAATAAAAAATACAATCACAAACCGCTTTAAAATCTACGAAAACAGCAACGGGAAAGTTACATTTAACTCGAAGGGTCATTTAAATGCTGTGAAAAGAACAGCGCAAGCCGTCATCGTCGATCTCGTTCGCCTAAGACCGTACTGCTGCTCTGGCAAGCACTTGGTATACATGATTTCGTTGAAGAAAGCAGCGAGGCAAGGAGCCAGAACAATCGTCGTTTGCAGATGTTCGCTCTGGACGAGGTCAGGATCCGCAGCCGTTCCTGGTGGCGCTTTTGAGTATCGCATCCACAACATCCGAGCTACCGATAGGGCGAGGCAGCTCCTGTCGGGCTTTGGTTGTCCTTTGGCCCCAAACGGAGACATGCATCGGGATGCAACTGGAGATGAGAGGAGTTCATGAGCTAGCAAACATCCGTCGAAAATTACTATCCAGCCTCCGGGACAAGAGCTCCAGTAAGCGGGTTGAGTCAATTGTAGCGTTTGACCGTTACGGCCTTTGGCCTGATGATGTACCGTGAGGGACATCGCGACTAGAAAGTGTCGTCTGGTACCAAACCCAGAGTGTTTAACTGCGGAGCCTTGTATCTGATGCTATCTTCTCTGCGGAAACTACCCACATACTACGGGGTGCGATAAGTGCGCCCGCTCCAACGTTGTCTGGTTTGTCGACGGGACAGTTAAGTTCCCTGAAACACATTGTTGTTTTTAAGGTCGACTTTATTCAAGCACTACACTTTTTTTTACAGGGGCCAGGAACAAAATTGCATAACGCCCACCCTTTGGTCTGGGTAGTGTGGGACTCTTAAACCCACCTAAAACCTGGTGACCCTCTAACCAACATGACCGGGATACTTGTGGTATTACTTCAAGCAGTACACTAGCAGGTCTCTAACAGGTCGGGAATAGCTTCCGAAAGACTAGAACACATCGCAATTATAATTATAGCACTAACTGCAGTTGTCCTCTGTGTATATATACTTCTATTTCATACCTTTGTGTATAGTTTTTCTATGTTCAGCCTATTGTTATATAGTACAGTAGCTTCCATCGCTTGTGCTTTCAGGACCCCTACCCTGCTACCCAAGACATTTTATCTAATACCAACTGAAAACTACTGTTGGTTTCGCGGCCCACGTCTCAGTGAGGACCAGTACGTTATATTATGTATTCATAGTCAGAGGAAGGGAGGCACGGTTTATTCTCATAAAAGAAAACCCATATTAAAAAGGATTAAATCATTCAAACGGTAATTTGATTAGCTTTTAAATACGACCAAAATGTACAAGCGATGCGTCCCCTTCTCAATTCTATCTCAAGCAGTTAACTGGAAAATCCTCAATATGCAATTTCGACGAAGTCACTTCCATTCTATTCACAGGAGTCTCGAAGGTGGGTCGTTGATCAATCGTATGTCTGCTACAGCGGTGGCTCAATTATAGTTTGGGGACCCTCACGCCCACGGTTCTCATGGAAGAAGAGCTTTAGCTGCCAAACGGTACATTGATGAGATTCAGATATTTCATGTGGTGTCCTATACTGAGTGCTGTTGCTTATACCTTCACGAACGGCGTATACTGCTGCAATTGCTGCAAGGCAATACCTCGTAGAGGCTGGGATTAGTGGAACTCGTTGGAGTGTTGAAGCAACGAATTAGAGTCAGAACGCCAGCTCCAGCAACACTTCCGGAGCTCAATAATGCTACGCGCAAGAAGTGGCATAATAATATCCCGCAGCATTTATTGATAAGCCCCATGCCAAGTCGCATGACGGGGGATATAGTACACACTGTTAAGTTAAACTAATATTACAAGGAAAAGGAACTCTAAACATTTTAATTTACGGTTATCTTAGAAGGAAAATTGATTATATATATATATATATAAACTTGAAGTAAACGTAGATCCATATGAACTGTGGGCTTTACACTCGCAGCTAAATCTAAGAAACAATACTTTATCGCTCAACAGTTCATTGTTTTCTCTATGCACTGATCTCTTGCCGTTTCCATCTAGCACGGCCAGTCAACTAACTTTCAAATTGGCTTAGTGTGTGCGCTTTGATATGCGCCTCTATTATCAGTTGCTATGACTTACCAAACCTAAAGAAGACTTCTCGCATTTATTTGTAGCACAAGTTAGTACATTTATTTACAGATATGTACAAAATCATCATTATGACAGTAGCAATGAATTAATAATAATGTAAAATGTCATGCTGATACTATCTCCATCGTTTGTCTATCACATACAACGCTGCTTAGAATTGTCTGCAATATCTCTCATCTGTTAGCGGGCCAATAGGAGTTCGGTTGAGACCGAACATCTATTCCTAATTTCATCCAGTAACAGGGCAGCGCAATTGGAACTGCACACACCTTGCTGACCGACCCGGGATCAGGCAGCAACAACTGGGAAGTCAACTTAATATTTATCTGTGTTAGTTGTAATAACAATAATAATACATATATAATAAGTCTACAGTAGTGGTCACGTCATCAACAATTGTTCCATAATGACCGCAAATGATAGTAGTACCAATTTGAAATCATAACATTTAGATAACTGAAGTCACACTGTCTTGAGGGTCTTCCCCAAGCGAAGCTCTTATTGGACATAAGCAAAAAGTAAAGCACGTAAACAGTATTTAATTCCAACCATCGCAGTGAATTATTATATCACGGGCGAGCGTCCACAACTACAGCACCCTCCCACCGATAGTAGTTGTAGTAGTAGAAGTAATAGTGGTAATAACGTAATAATGATAATAATAATCATTATTATTATTATTATTCTAATAAAACAGACCACCTTGCAGTACTTATCCGCGCCCGGAGATCGTCCGGCATGTTTCCGTTCTGACATCATCTTCACCTCTCCTTGGTGGAACATCAACCACCTACCGCCAGTCAACGGTCGTCATCGCACTTGTCATATATCATATACTACGCTCGTACAATACTAAACAACGTACAAGGCTAAACATAGTAGAGGATCGGAACGTCGAGCGTTGCTGGCTTGATGAGGTCGGACCAGGCTGCTCGATCGTATCACCCCGCGGTCTCGTCCAAATACGGTCCACGGAACCACGGACCAAGACACGGATCACACAGACGGACGTACAAACATGGCAAGCATGTCCTAAGCCAACTAACTAGCAGCCTTACTGCAGCAGTCAGCATCGCTCCACCGTGCATTATGTCCGTCCATACAGTAATATACTCAATATGCCAGTAACAATAGCAATACTAACAGTCATCGTAACAACAATCATGATATTCATATGTATATATAGTACAGTACTGCTGATTCGGCTCTCGACGGCTCTGTCCTCCTGTTTGCCCTCTGTAACCTCAACACTTGAGGCAAACACACACACACACACCCGTGAAGAAGCGCATACGCGCATTTTGAAGACTAAATGTGTGACCGCCCGCGACGCAAGCTGCATCCCGGCGTACCGGCACCCCGGCAAGGATTCCGCTCATAATGCGTGCTACGACGGATTATAGGGGCGATAATCGTAATAAAAATAATAGAGATAAATAATAATGATGATGATAGATCATCCGTATGGTATTGGCGTGTGTTATGTTGGCATGGCTGAGTGTAACTGGGCTGTATCTACATGGGCTGACTCTTACCGCTGGCGCGACCATCTGTCGTTACCTTCATTGAACCTAACCTGCTACCGAAGTTTTTGGGAATCGCCGAATCAGTTTTAGTTAGGTGGCATACGTTTAAGCCGTCGATGCTTTCCAGCGCCAGTACTCTATACATTCCAATCTATACACACACACAATCCTTCAACATTGTTTATGGCGACAATAAAAGCGATTGTGATCTAAGCATTCCTTCATTCCTACAGCTTCTCAGTGTGATTTCGCCAGTCAGCCATGACACAACATTAGGAAGAAACCACTATGATCGAAATGTACAGCATCGAGGGGGCGTTTGCTGTAAGCGTCATAAAGGCCCCCATGATATCTCCCTTGCTTTATCTCTGTCTTGACATATATATCTATATATTTTTTTAGATGTCCACGACAAACTCTTCGGCGCGTTCTAATCTTACTAATTAAACTACTTTAGATTTATTTCTTCCGCTGAGGCCAGTTTTCGAGCGCCGCAGAGCTGTTAGCCTAAGCCTGAACAACTTGCAGGCCCCATTAAGGCTGTTCTTCTCCTCGTGTAGTTTTGGCGCAAATAGGCTGTCCCCTTACGACTATTACACACCGGGATTTGACTTAAATGGGGATGACGCGCGAAGCAAGTAACTCAGTTACTTATCGTATTGTTAAATGCAACAAAAGATCCAAGGTTGACGACAAGTGTACATGAACGCATGCAGGTACTGCCTTTCACTGCAGGCAGGTGAAAATCAAGACAAAACCTAAAGTAATAGTCGTGTAAAGTGTGCCAATCACGATGATGGCGACTATAATGACAGTGGTGATGAAAGTCATAATACTTAACAAATACATCATCGATATGGGTGTTTTCCCCTTACAGCATCGATGACGGCGTAAACAAGGCGCACAACGGAGAAGAAAAGGTAGGCGTTAAACGCTGTCGCATTATAGAAGGCGTCGGTGCAGGATTAGAATTATGACATTCACCCGCGGAGCAGGAACGATCAAGAAGATTCGGTCGGCCTATGCTCTGTCGCCTCAACAATAATAATAATAATCATAATAGAGTAGTTACTTGTAGTGTAAGAGCACTTATGGCACCTGGAGCCATTCGCGGCCCGCGAAATGCCCATCGACGTCGTTCAAACTCGTTTCGATAACGACGTCATCACGTCTTTAGCTCGGTTCGACCGCATCTTTCTGTCGTTCCGGACGCAAGAACGCCCCATCCATAGGCGATGACTGCATGACCCTTTACGTCGCGTCAACCAGCAACAATAACAGAACAAGAACTCGGCCGCTGGCTCGACGCACTACAGGTCCCACATCCGTAAGTGCTCGCCGATCGGGACAATGGGCAGACAGTATGTCCGAACCTTCAAGCAAACGACCGTTCGTACCCAGCCGTTTTCTGTGCGAGTTCCGCACACAATGTAAATCGTAGTGACAGAACTGACAAATAAATATATTAATAGTAGTGGTAGCCATAATAATGCATTACTGGTATTATATCTCGCACTTAATGCTTACGGAAACACTAAACTTAAATACCGACCTTTAAGGCCATCATAAGTTGCTACGACTACAATTAATTAATATTAATGATATTATATTAGCTTTTCTTTTCTGGCCACGTCGTGTTCGCAATAGTAAATAGTCGTTACTCTCGTGATGTCTCGTTGAGGGAGTATGTCACACGACTCATGTTTTCTAACCTACAACAATTACTGAATACAAACGAGTATACTTTCATGTGTGTGTGTATATATATAATGTATGTTATACACATATAGATGAAAAATACAACATTATGGCTTGAGGCCCTAAGTACACCTAATTATGGTCACGTAGATCTGTTCCTGCTTATTCGTCCTTCACGGCGTATGGGACAACGAGAACATTTTCTCGATTGCCCTCTCTCTTAGTAGATCATGTGCCCACGAACTTATCGAAATTCGAGGCAATCTCAGAAAACCCGTCACGCCCTGATTTTTCAGCAATCACAGGTTGTAAACAAAATACTCGACTCAGAAATATTATCACGATACCAAGCGAGACACATGCAAGTCTCCGCACCACCGGCCTCGCATAATAAACCGTCACGATAACGACAAGTTTTTAACCTTGTCCAAAGACATCTATGTCTCAGTCGTCACTGACTTCTTTTCGTCAAATCGCCTGCTTCGCACAGACAGGCTGCGTTAGTATCTCTGCATTCACTGTGGCTTGACTTATAGTAGTTTGCTGCATGTCAACGATGAACCTCCGTTCGGCTCTGGATACGCAGAGGTCTGAACAGGGGCGGGCTTCACGGTAGCAAAACGGGGAATTCTCTACCCGCGCTATTCTACGGAATCGACTTTCGCCGGAGATGGGCAGATAGATAAATGACGTTTCCCAAGCATGAGCAACAAGGTTGTGCTGCAGTTGCTTGGTTTATCCTCGTCACGAGCACAGACGGCCGCTTTCCAAGGAAACCCCGATTGTCTGCCAGTTTCCCCTCTTCCCATTCCCCATCACGGCCAGTCCCTGTATATGTCTGCATAATCGACAATTCCCAATGCTGCCGCATCTTTGTCTAGAGACCGCGTCCTCTAGGTAGCACGATCGACTGAACTTATGAGTTTCCGACACCTTCGCGACCCACAGGCGCACTGCAGTTTAACATATTCAATCGGAAACATGTAGTCGTGTGTAAGTTCGACCCGGATCCTAGAAGCAGAACAAAATAAAAGTAATGATCGGTCAGTTGGTTACTGGTTAGATCAGTAGTTAAGTCACTAATTCGTAACATGAACTAGAGTAAGAGAAATGTAAACTGCCGAGATAAAACATCATTTGAGGCTTGCAGGTTTAGTAAAAGCGGACAAATATAAATTCAAGCTGACCTAGTGTACAACCCACGCCTGCGTCGAAGGTTTCCTACTCTTCCATACAGTTTTCCTTTTGCATGTGATCTTGAAATTTCTCGCTTCTGGATAAACAAGGTTTAGCCCTAATCAAGCATGATACACAGACTTACTTGCTTAGCGCATAGATCACACATGCTTCCTGTTTTCCACGGCGATCATCTTTTGAATAGCAGTTACACTGCAACACAAACAATATTTTTTTCGGTTATCGCTCCTTCTCATAATATGGATACATATAATATATTGTGTAATAATAGTATGATTTATATTGAATCTATATGCTTTGGAGTATAGCTTGCCTCTGTACGAAAACAATGATAGTTATTATTGTTCTCGTGCAGAGGCAAGCGGAGCTCTAAACATGCAAATGCGCTCACAGTGTGGAACAAGCCGACATATACAAGTGCTCTTGCAAACTCTAGCGCATCAATAAAGCACAACACAATGCTCCACTGGATTGAAACACACAAGGAGTTTCTAATATTCACTTACGTCACAAGAATGGCTAGTGCACCATGCAGCATTTTCTCTGCAGCCTCTTTCCATTCCAGTCACCAAAAGTGCAAAACATAAAAGTACTCAATTTATATGCCAATTTGGCCACTTGCACTGGCTTAAATACGCCAGTAAGTATCGACTACCTGCTTCTTAAATAGATATATTAATATATATACACACTTACCGAAAATAATTTCACCCTAGCGATGTCCTTCTTGCAATAGAAAGCTCTGCCATATATACCCGAAAGGCATACGTTTGGCTGTTTCCTTGACATAGCGGTACCGCATGGCGTCAGGAAAATCGAGTGACTCGCCAGAGCAACGTAATGGAGACCGCCAGCCGAGGGCGAGCTGCTCGACGTAGGACGCCAGTGAGAACGATGGTACTTCGGCTCGTATACGCAGCACTGGTGGGCATCCGGAAGGCTCGACGAGAATGGCACACAAGCGCATTTCGGAGACCCATCATGGCGTAGTCGCCGATCCCAGCCGCACTGATCGGCACCGGATCGAGGTGGGCAGCAGCTCAGACCACCTATAGCTGCTCGAACAGATCGCGCTATAGCGCGTTGACGTTATGCGTCTCGTTTGCGCAGCTACCGTCCCTGCTCTCCAGCCGGTAGATGAGGTAAGGCCGGTCCGACGGAGGCGGACCAGTCTGCTGAATTAGCGAGCGACAGCAGAGACGCGCTCAACAGCTGATCAGATGCTTCTAGACGTGCGACTCTAGAACAACTGCAGCAACAGCCATGGTAACGAGTTTTGTGTCGGTGGTTGTTGCAACTGTAGTTGATGCTGATGTTGAAACGGTTGCACACCGCCATTAACGCTAGCAACACCTAGCGCAAGTATGGAACTTGCTTGAGGGGGTGAAGAGACATTGTTCAGGCAGACGATGGGGAGATCAGTTGTTGCTGCTGTTGTCGTTGTGCCGCTCAGCGGTCGCCTGCTGATATTAGTACTCGTCGCGAATGATCGCCTAGGTAGCCATGAGCTGGAACTGTAGACACTGGCTGAGAAGGTTGCTGCTGCTGCTGCAAATGTTCCTGCTCTTGCAGATTTGAAAGCTGGCCTTGCGAATGCACGAAGGAATGTAGTCCACTTTGTCGCCGTTGTTGTCGTTGTTGCTGCAGCTATTGACTTAGGTGGGATATTTGCTGCGTTTGATGTTGCTGTTGATTTGTGGTCAACTCTGGATCAAGAGATCGTGTGACACTTTCGAGGAACTGTACTCTGAGGTCAATGTGTGAGTTCGATGAATGGACGTAACGGGACGGCTCCTCCGAAGTCGGGCAGCATAGTGCAATACAACTGACGAAGCAGCCACAACAAGGAGTTCCCGACTCGTGCTAGTCTATGGATTTGACAATCGCCGGCGATGGGCAGATAGACAAATTACGCTTTTCAAATGTAAGCAACAAGGCTGTGTTGCACTTGCTGTCCTCGTCCTCGTCGCCTGCGCAGATGGCCACTTGTCGAGGAAAAATCGATTGTCTACCAATTTCCCGTTTTCCCATTCACTATAATGGCCATTCCCTGCCGTATTCTTGTATGTCTACATAATTAGCAATTCCCGATGCTGCCGCTCCTTAGGTACAGACCGTCTCAGCTAGATACACAAGGTCGACTATTTAATTCATGAACTTCCGACACCGTCGCGACCCGCAGGTGCATTGCAGTTTATCATCTTCAATCGGAAACTTGTAGTCGTACGTAAGTTCCTCGCCGGAGCGGATTCTAGAGCAGAGCAAAACAAACGCAATGGTCAGTCAGTTAGTTACTGGTTAGGTCTGTGGTTGATTCACTGATTCGTAACTGCCTTAACTTACCTAGGAGGGATGTCAGCTGCAGAGGTAAAACATTTTTTTCAAGTGTACAGCAATAGAAAAATGAAGAAATATTGATTCGGACTAGGCTAAATGACTACTCGTGCTCATTTCGAAGGTTTGCTACTCTCCGACACAGCTTTTGGTTTACGCGTGATCTTGAAATGTCTCGCAAAGTAAATTCGTAATTAAAGAAAAAAAAATAGAAACAAGAGTTACTCAAACTTTTAAGTTTATTTAGAAGAATATGTATAATGCTTCACGACGTTTTGATTTAAAGAAAACGCGCAAAACTTACTCTCTCAGCGCATATATCACAATATGCTTCTTGTTGTCCACGGTGATCATCTTTGAATAGCAGTTAGGCTGCAACACACACAATCAAATTTTTTCAGTTAACGCTTTTGCCGTACTACAAACGCATATGTTGTGTGATATAAAGTATGATAATTATGATTAAAAGTTATTATTGTTTTCGTGCAAACGCAAGTAGAGTTTGCCAAAACGAAAATAATTCACGCTCATAGCACAAAAATGCGCTTGCAGTGTGAAACGAGTCAACCACACATACAAACACTTTCGCAAACTTGAACACATCAGAAGAATTGATGCATAGATGGAGTTTATAATATTAACTTACGTCGCAAGAATGGTTAATGAATCGTGCAGCATTTCCTTTGACGGTAGCATCAACAACTTCATCGTTGTCCATGCGGAACATGTAACATCCCAGACCACGACTTTCGTAGTACTTCTCGCGGAGATCGCAGAGTGTGCTCCGGATCACCTCGCCCGAATACTCTGCAAAATAGAAATCGAGAAAAACGTCCTTATTCCAAATCGAAAATATAACAAAGCGCCACGAATCTACCTAACATTTTGGGTATAATGAACCTTTTATAGAAAGTGTCGACAACTATCGTGCAATCAATAAAGGCGTACATTTTAACCGAATTATAGTTGTTTTGTGTGCCCGGTCAGAGACTACATTTCAAATATGAATTATGAATCATCTGTGGCTGATTCATTACAACTTTGAATATACCGCTTAGACGAATGTCAAAATATATATATATATATATATATATATATATATAAACTAAACACTTACCAATAATCATTTCACCCTTAGCGATGTCCTTCTTGCAGTAGAGACCTCTGCCGTGTATCCCCGAACGGTAGACGCCAGCGACCTGTTTGGCTGTTTCTTTGAGATGGCGGTACCGCATGGCGTCGGGCAAATCGAGTGAGGTGTGGCGTTTCGAGCACGCCGGAGCGACGTCATGGTGGCCGCCAGCCGAGGACGATGACGAGCTGTTCGACACAAACTGTGGCGGATGTCGGTGGTAGGACGTGAGCCACGAGAACATGTCGTGGTCCGAGCGTTGCCCGTCGAAGGACTCAGTGCGCGCACAGCCCGACGCGTTTTTGTACAGCGAGCGCCACCGGTGGTACTTCGGCTCGTACACGCGGCACTCGTCGGCGCCCGGCAACTGCTCGAGCAGGTGGCACACAAGTGCGTTTCGGAGCCCCATCATGGCGTAGCCGTCGATCTCGGCCATGTTGATCGGCAGCGGATCGAGGTTGGCGGCAGCTCTGGCCAGCTGGAGCTGCTCGAACAGATCGCGCCACAGCGCGTTGACGCTATGCGACTCGTTCGCGTACGCGCCGTCGCTGCTCTCCAGCCGGTAGATGAGGTACGGCCGATCCGGCGGAGGCGGAGAAGCCGCTGCTGAGTCAGCGAGCGGCAGCGGGGACGCGTTCAACAGCTGACCAGACACGGACGCAGACGTGTAGGCGCCAGGTGTGACCTTGGGCACGATGGCCGGCGGGGGCACAACTGGAAACATGGTGACAATTTCCGTGTCGGCAGACTGCTGTGCCGGTGGTTGATGTGCAGGCTGCAGCTGATGCTGGTGCTGAAGCGGTTTGCACACCGCCTCCACTAGCGACGTCTGTACCAAGTATGGAAGCCGCTGAGGTTGAGAAGCAACTGCTCCCGCAGACGATGGGATCGGCATTTGTTGTTGCTGCTGTTGCTGTTGTTGCTGCTGCTGCTGTTGCTGTTGTTGCTGCTGTTGTTGTTGCTGCTGCAAGTTATGGTGGTGATGGTGAAGCTGCTGCTGCTGTTGTTGCTGTTGTGGGCAAAGGCGATGACATCTCTGGGGCGTGATTTTGCATCACGGTAGCTGCCTGCAGAACCGGCTGCAACGATTGGGTGGTGCTGCTGTTCCTGTTGGTTGTTGTTGCTGCTGCATAGTTCCTGCGGCGCCGCACTCGATTGGAAGACTAATGGACACTGGGGAACCGTGCGCAATATTTTGATCCGGCATAGGCGAATGATTGTGGTTCATTGTAATACCATCACTAAGGCTCGTTAGTATATGTTGTTGTTGATGTTGATGATGTTGTTGTTGCTGCGGCGTGTTGTTGTGGAGATGCTGGTAAATGTTG
>QVRM01006790.1:0-117740 GCA_003439945.1 Dermanyssus gallinae
CTGGCGCGATCCCCGACCACCAGCATATGACAAGAAAGCAGAGCCAGTAGATGCGCAGATATGTAAGGCGATGAGTAAGAGACGTAGTTTGTTAAGCTCAGTGTAGGTCGTAAAAGTTTACTATAGAACAGGGGTTACTTGGGTGTTTGGCGGGGACTGCAACAATAATATGTGTATTTAAAATATTTTCCGCGCCTGCTCGCAATCCTGTATAGATTACTCCCAAGAACAGCTTTAATCTTTGCATCGAGGACTCTCACCCCCTGAAATACTCACTCGCAGATCGTTATCATTCTAGGGGGAGGCTACTAGACTGTCGTAAGCCGTGCTAGTTTACCCCCAGCAATCATCAGTTTCTCGAAGCTCAACCAAAAATGTTTCCCTGCTTTTAGATCTATCAGCGCTATTTTCGTGCAAGCACGACTCCATGACGGAATTTCCAGAAATTTGCTGAGCCACTAAATCTCAGCTAAGATCTTCAGATCCGAATCTCACTCAGATAACGGTCAGTGCACGCACATGCTTGCCGGACTGAGAAACGTATATATAACGAGAGACACTGGGTTTTAGAGACAAATGCCGCTGGAGATATCTTAACAAGCCATTTTTTCTGTTCTGGAACGTTTCTGGAATCCATTATGCACAATAGGCCGATTAGCCTAGAGCGTACGATATACTGCTGTATACGGCTAACTTTAAATGCTGTAACTGTCGTTTCGGTTTAATCAAGGTTATTGTTATGGGGCTCCTTATCCGCAAGAAGCTATTCACCGAAAAATAAGATTGCGGCTGCATAAACCATTTTAAAGTCAAGAACAACCACATAGGTCTGCCAACTTCAAGCGGGGTCGTCAGGCGGTCAATAATCTAAACTCGCTAAGATATACATACCCTCATATGTCATCGCTGACATTGTGTACGAAAAACATTGCTGTTTTAAGGGACATTTTGGTGTTTCGTACTGGAACGTTAAGAATTGCCCTTATAATTTCGAACACCACTCTTAAGCAAATTAAGAAAGGTTTAGGTAGGGGCAGTAGCGGAGATCCGCGCCTTAAGAAGATTAAAATAGATATTTATCCGTAAAAGTATATCCTAAATGAAAGTTAGTCGAGTTACAATTTATTTACGCTACGATTCTTAAGCATCACCGTTTCTTGTGACGTGTATATATTTGTATCAAATAGAAGGATTATATATTATTATTATTAATTTAAACTACTAACAAAGAGCCAATAAAGACGACGATGAAGGCCCGGCCTTTTATTCACAGAGATCAAAGAGGGCTATGCAAAGGGACCGCTCGCTAATCTGCCGAATAGCCTGGCACGGATACCACCGTCACATACAACCGAACTGTTTTATTATTGAAGGGTGGGTTTGCAGCTTTTGTGAAGAGAGTGGGCTTTTGGACACTACCACATGCCTGTGTATGCAGACATTCGCTGAAGGTCCCTGTAACCCAAAACTAACAATATATTGTGAGACTGTACTGACACATTTTGACAAATCAATTAACTGTCTACCAGTTTTATGATAGAATAAACACTGACTTGAATAAGACGTGACCCGTTAGGCATAGACGACGATGGAAACATAAAGCACGCTGTTGTTGTACCGGATTCTACAACTAGCGTTTATATGTATTCAAAGTATCATCTGCTGATGTCCGCAGCCCTGGATTTATCGTCCAGTAGTGCCACAATTCCGTGGGAAACATCAATTCCTCAACAAAGAAATTATCAACAACAACAACAAACACTTGATTCAGTAAAACGACAAATTTCCATAGATCAGCCAGATATGCCACGCGACTCATTCAGGATACTGAATGGGTGATAGGGTGTTTCCGTTTGGAGATTTCCAAGGTCTGCTGTATCCTGCAGAGGCGATGCTGGGTTCTTGTACATATACTATATAGCGGTTCTCTTTTACACACCTACTATACACATACACTATATAGCGTTCTTGGATTTTGTGGGCTCCCCTATATTTAGTCAGGACACACACATATATATATATATATATATATATATACCGGGACGACGTGGGGTGTCAAAACATCCCCTGACAGCACTTTGCTTATCCTCTCGGCTCCATCGTAGGACAATTAAACACAGGGTCTCGACCTGAAGCCGCCGCGTCGGATGGCCAGCCAGCCAGCCAGCTCGATCGTGAAGCTAACAAGATAGACAGAGACTCGCCGAGTAGGCAAGTTAGTGTGGCAGGAGGACGCCGAAGAAGAGGCCACATCTTCCACGCTTAGACACTGTTGAGCACTCAGACCGCTGCTGTGCCGCTGCTGTCTCTGGGGGGCTGTGCGTGTTGGCTAGAAGCTGCCATCACCGTCGCCACCGCCGCCATGTCGAAGACTGCGATAAACAGCAGCAGCAGCAGCAGCAGTGCAACCAACCTCTTCATAGCCCTTGTCTCGCCAGTATATCGGTGATGTGATGAGACGCCGGGGCAGAGTTGAGCTCGACCGAGGACGACGCCGACGAAACTTTGCCAGGCCGGCAACAACGCAAGCAAGCCAGGGCGATGGACAGGTAGAGATGGTACAGATGCTGCGTCGCCAGAGTGAGATCTAGCAGAGATAGCGTGTGTATGTGAGAGGCAGAGAGAGAGAGAGAGAGCGCGCGCGCGTGAGAGAGGAAAAGTGAAGCCTATTAGAAGAGAAAGAAGAAGAGAATGGAAGAAGAGAAAGTAAGGAATAGGCCATGAGAAGAGACGCAGACGGAAAGATACACAGCAAGAATAAGATAGAGGGGGGAGCGACGGATATCAGTGAGAAGGGTAGTATAGGTAGTGGTAGTAGTGGTGGTGGTGCTGCTGCTGCTGCCAGGAACAGCGGGGTCGCCGTTGAATAACACAACTCGAAGTTGCCTACTGCAGGACAACATAGACCAAGACAGCAGCAGCAGCAGCGGCAGCATAAGTGGTGGTTGTCGGCGGCACAGCGTTGTTCGACCTTCTATGAGCATAAACGAGAGCTGGAGGGGTGAGTCTCAGTCATAGCGGTACGTCGTAAGATGGAGTGCTTGCCGACCCCCAGCACACGCAAGGCAGCACTGCTTCTTCTGTGGCTGACGTTGGCCCACGCGACGGCCAGTGCGGCCTCACTATTGGCGCTTGATTTCCGTCTCGGATAATGGTGGTGATGATGATGCTGGCGATGATGACGCTGACGGAGATGAGGTTTCTACGGCGTATCGGCGGTGGCCATGATGCCGCTTTAGCTACTGGTGCAGATGCGGTTGTTGCTGTTGTTGTTGTTGTTGATGTTCTTGTGCTTGTTGTTGATGTTGTTGATGTTGTTGTGCTTGTTGGTGATGTTGTTGTGCTTGTTATTATTGTATCCCTTGTTGTTGTTGTTGTAGATGGCGCTGCCGCGTAGCGTCCGTCGTCGTCTTCGTCTGTCGTCGGGCGACTCTGCAGCTCTGACTTCGCGTGATAAGGCTTAACAATCAGGAATATCGTTATCGGGTCGTAAACTAGCTCGGGCTAGTGCCGAGGGCCGCCGCTCGTGTCTAGAGAATCCCAGAGGAACCGCTTTATAGGATCTGACGCCACTGTATACCATAGTGAAGCAGTCGAGCTGAGCTGCTGCCGGATGCTCCGCGAGATTGCGATAACAACAAGCCAACATCGCTAACGACCAATGGGTATCGGCTGTTTGTGTGCCAACAAGCATGATGGCGGTGGAAGGCCGAGCGCGATTCTGTGATTACTACCGCGTAGGGATCAGCAACAAGACGAACAACCGAACCCACAAGGTATCGAGCAGCTCCTCCCTTCGCAAGCACTGACTGTTAATTCTGCTGCGCTGGGTAAAGCATGCATCCTTTGCGATCAGAGTACGTCAGTATTAAATTACATATATATATATATATATATATATATATAGTCATACCGGTACGTCGTAATGTTGGTGCAGAACAATATATAATAGTATAGAATACCTATATATATATACATATTTCATTCGCGTTTGTTCGTGACGAAACTTCAATTTGCACCTGCTGGTGATCCGGGATCCCAAAGGCTCTATGCAATTTTAAAATCAAGACCTTGTACTTTCCGTCAAGAGTTCGTTCTATGCCTATGTTCGTTCTATACACGTTCATGCCATAACATCCGTCAAGAGATCGTGGAACCGTTGTAAGGTACCTGCTTTGATGTTGAATTCCTTTCTCAGAAGATGGACAGCAATAAACGAATCAGAAAAGCTTCTGCTAACCCCTGGCAAAAAGCAAGCTCTCACTATGAACACTTTCATTCAGTCGTCGGTCGAGTTTGGAGCTAGGCCGCTACTTTGCGAATGTCCAGAACGTATTAAATGTCGTTAGATACCTTCTTCAGGCCCTCCACAAGAAGGGAGCACTTCATGTACTCCATACGTTCAGCGAAGACCTACGTGGGTCTAAAAGCTGCTATATTAAAAGCTAAAAATCAGACCGGACCTTAGAGGTAATTCTGCTAAATGTCAAAATGCAGCAATGTCGTAAACCATCCTACACATGTGGTCTTTTTCAACGAGTTGAATGAGCGGCAAAAGCATAGATATCTTCCGGCTTAGCGAATCCAAATGGTGACTGTGGGCAATTAACGATCCGTTATTTCTAACAGACACCATAGCAGATATCCTTCTAAGCATTGTAAGGCGAACAAATGGACGTACAGGCGGATTCTTCTTTCCCCCGAAAGGTTAATAGAGGCATTTGATCGAAAAACCTGTGTATGACGCACCGTTCGCACCGGGTCAATCAGAGCGGGAGCTACCATCAAACAAGGACACGAACAGCTGATTCTTAACCTCACGTGACACCTTTTTCCACCATTTTTATTAAGGCGAGCACTGCCGAGTGTGCAAACGTATTGTAAATGATTCGATACAATTCAAATGCACCTTTATTTTGTCAAAGGGGGGACATTATTTACAATTTACAAACAGTTACCTAGATACATACAATAGTCAGTTTACTTGTGTGCCGACATTTGCACTGTTAGCGTTTCAAGTTTTCAGTGCCCTCGCCATCCGCCACGAAAACACGGTATTTACACGATCTGTCTTGACAATTTGTTTCGACGAGATGGTGTTACCGCTTTTAAGATTGTAGTTTGACTTATTTGATGAGTTTATGATACGATTGAACGTGCTATAATCCGCTCTGGGCTGAAGTTCCTGAATAGGGCTTATAACAATAGAATTTGGGGCAATGTTACACCTTAACGAGACACGACGAAGGAATCTCCTCTGTACACTTTCCATTGCTTCAATGTGTTTATCTAAATAACTGAATAATAAATCATTACAATATTTTCAATAAATATATATATATATTTTTTCAAATATATATATATATATATATATATATATATATATATATATATATTATATAGATATATATACATCCATTCACAACATATTAACAAATCATTGTGTACGCATTTTGTTTAGTCAGCTGTAGCATGGTAGGCAACTAGCTTTCGTCAGGATGCCATGATGCGCTCGAACAGAAAGTCTCGTAGAGAGGCAGCCCTGGAAAGCATGAACCAACACTACGCCGTGACTTTGACATGAATTGCGCCGTGCTGCGACCGTGTGTGTGTATGTAACTGAACAAAGGCGTGAATAAAAGCCGCTCGCTGCACCAGGCAAGTATTTGTGCAGTGTGACGCGCGACGACTCACACCGCCACTGCCACCGCCACCCATCACTGTCGCAAACTGCCGGTATAAAGCATCAGCGAGAGACAAGTCATCTTCAAAGACAAAGAAGCGCAAAAGACATCGTAGTTTACTCACATATGAAGTATGTGTGCGTGTCTATATATATATATATATATATATATATATATATATATATATATATATATATATACATATAAATAAAAGGAGAGAGAGAGAGCGCGCGAGAAAGGGAGAGCGAGAGAGGCCAAAGAGCCCCAAGACAACAGCGGGAAATATGTCACGCCCGAGGCCGGCGGTCACGTCTGAGCTCTTCCAGCACGTAGCGCCGCCTGTCCCTCGTCGTTCACTAGCCGCTGTATGTTTGCAGCTTCCGGCCAAGGAAGGAAAGATGACGCTACTTTGACGGGCGGATTTCACGTGATTCTTCTGCGCCTAAGCCTTTCACAGCCCATCAGTTGCGCTTTTCCACGTTCTCTCCCGCCTTCTTATTCACTGTCTATTTATCTCTCTCTCGTTCGCTGGCGTCTCCTCTCTCTCACTTTCGCTCTCTCTCTCTCTCTCTCTCTCTCTAACATAACCGCCATTTCTTTCTCCCCCTCTCTCGAATTCCTTTTCTTTCTCTTTCGTTGTGTCTTTATGTTTCTCCTCTCTGGTGGTGCCAGAGCCATTCCCGAGGGTCTAAGCGGGACCATAAACATACGTCGCAGTTTACCCGCCGTCCTCATCATAGTGCTTGGCTGAAGTTGCGATCTACGAGTGGCAATGACATTTTACATTCACTTGCATTCGCGACGGAACGTGCTGGCCCCGCTATTTCTACCACTACTACTACCACTACTACTACTACTACTACTACTTCAACCACATCTACTGCTGCTGCTGCTGCTGTCGCTACCGCAGTTGTATGCTTATCACGAACGCGAGTGTAGCGCCAGCAGTGCTTGGCGGCACGTATGCCCATGGCGCTCCATATTTGCCGCTTCCGACCAATAACAACCATGATAACTATGACAACGATGACAACAACAACGGCGATGACGACAACAACAGCAACAACAACGATGACAACATCAGCAACAACAATCACAATAACAACTCAACAGCAACGACGATGATGACAACAACAGACGACGAAGCGTACCCAACCAAGTCCTCGTCTCACTGTATGGACAAACGACCTTCATCTGGCGGCGCATCTCTGGTAGACAAACTAGCCCGCACGAACCCTTCAATTGCAAGATGGAGATTTTTGCGCGATTTCTCTATGTGACCCTAATTAACAACGGGCATAAACGCGCAAAAGCGCATCGTTAAATAGTGGCAAATTGGCAATTCAAACTAAAGCAACAAGCTTGTAGCCAACGTGGCATGGCATATCATCAAGCTAACTCTATATATATACAGAATAAAACATATTTACATTTATATACACACATTTTTTTATGTACACACACAAACATTCATATATGCCACGGCTGCAGGGACTAAAGTTTGAAGTCACAACTAGCAAATATCTATTATAGAAGGCAGCCGGTGGGTTAGTAAAAGTTATGCGTAACTCCGTACGAAAAATTCGTGATCGATTACCAATCGCTAATACTTGTTGTTGCTCAACGAATTGACTAGCGGCAGCCGGCAGCCATGTGTAGTGTACGGACGTTGAGATTGACTGGACGCGACCATCGGCCGGACGACAGGCGAAGCTGCGTTACGGCAGTCGAGTTCCGATAGAGGCAAGCGTCGGAACGTGTAAGGACGAGGCCATCAGTGCGTTATCAGAGAGGCAACACGTCCTGGCAGGCCAGCATCTGTGGCCGTTCCTCATTGGATGTAGGCCGCCGGCGAACCATCAAACGAAAATAAGTCACTATTGGTTAATTGATTATAGCCGATGCTTCTGGACGACGAAGATGTTGAGAGCGGCAAGGGAGAGGTTTGCACGTCTGCACATGTTATGCTGCTACAGCAACAACAACAACAACAACAACAACAGCAGCGACTTCTGCTACTACATGAGACTACGCCTACACTCTATACTATGTTGGCCGCCACCGCCTGGTTTTCTTGTGCCGCCATTACAGGACTCTTGGGACCGGTTGTCGACAGCAGCAGCTACCAGGACCAGCAGCGGTAGCTAGGAACTAGTCATGTTCCTAGCGCGGGCAAGGTAGTAGTAAACTTTCACAGAATACTTGCCAGATTTGCAGCCACTGTGTGTGATCCAAGGACTAGATCCAACAGCTGCTGTGTTTGCGACGTGGGATGCGACGTGCTGTGCTAACTTGTTGCAAACAGCTCTTTCGGTTTCAGCAGTGGGTACTAGCGGACGGAGTCTGCGCAGTTATCGTTTGCCTGGGAAATAAAGAGAGAGAGAGAGAACGAGAGAAAGGGAGGTTTACAAGGAGATGCAAAGTGAGAGAAAGACCGTTAAGCTGAGTAGCAGCATGTATCCTAAACTTAATCCGACTGAACTCTTCTGCGTTCCAACGTGGTTCCATCGATTTGTTTTTTCGATTCTGCGCGTTGCTAGAGCAGGCGCGTTGTGTATCCATGGCAGCAGCAGCAATAGAAGCAACACCAACAACAACGACAACAACAACAATTACAATATACGTATGAGTTAGCAGCTTGCGCGCGAGTTTTGCCCTTGTTGCCATCAGCTGCCACCAGCAGAACGAACGTGTGTTAACTAAAGTCGGGCTTTACTGAAAAAGCCAGCTGCCCACTTTCGGACCGTAGTAGTTAATTGCTCATCGATCGATCAGCTCGGGAAGCTGAAGAGGGGCAAGTGTGGAAGTGATGGTTGTAATCCTCGTAATCGTAGTAGTAGTAGTAGTAGCCGGTCGGTCCGTGCTGCACCCCTCCGACGGCACGCATGAGAAGAATCTATCGAAAGGCCCACAACCAGCACGAGAGAGAGAAAACACCCAGGCAAATAATCGCTTGCAGTTTCTGCGGTTTGTGCCAGCTGGAGGAAGGGGAACGGGGGTGTTGGAGGGAAGTGGCGTCCTGCAACAGACCGAGGCGCCAGATTAAAAATGACTACTGTCCACGTTGCAGGCGTCCTGCTCGATAGCCGCTGCCAGCTGCCTATAATCTCTATCATCACTTCATCATCACCCCCTTAACTGGGAGCAGAGGTGGCAAGGTAGCGTTCTGCCTTCACCCACGCACGCGCGCGGCCCCATTAAACGATTCACGCAATTTGACGGAACGAGCCGATACACGTACGCGTTCACCTCCCGCTTCGTGCATGACTCAAACCCAGCCTTTCCCTTCTTCTCCTTCCCAGGGTCTCCCTCTCTATCTCGCTTTCTCTCGCTCTCTATTATACACATAGGTTCGCACATACCTAAGTATACGCATATACAGAGGATGATAGTGCAGTTGCATCTACTCTGTCGGCCTCTCTAGAGACTAATAGGGGCTTCCCCCATAGAGGTAGGTTGAGACACTCGTGGGAATCGGGGCGCAGTGGGGCGGGATGCAATCTCTCTCCTGTTGCCAGCCTGTTTAGTGTGTCCGATACCAATCGATACGTTCTGAGAGTCCGACGAAGGACGTGAGAGAGAGAGAGAGGGACAGGGAAAACGCTGCCGAGAGAGCGCTAGAAAGAACGACAGTGAATGAGAGAAAGAAACTCTCTCTCTGGTCGAGTGCACGTGGATTCACCACTCCCAACGGACATCGGCTGGCCACGCTCTCAGTTCAGTCGTCCAATTGGAATCTGCTTCACGGGTTGTAAACGAACGCGTGTTTAAACGGTTGATAGGTGGTTGGTTACGAAAGGCTGTGTTGTCACTCACTGTCTGCATCGCACATCAGGTGCTACATGTACGATCTTTGCTAGTGAGCTGGGGACCGAAACAACTTCGGACGGGTGCCGCAATCTGGCCAAGGGGACGTTGTATCCACATACCGTAGCCAGGTTGGCAGAGTTTTAGCTGGCTATGAACTGCGTTTGCAATTGTGTTTAATATATATATATATATATATATATATATATATATATATATGAATGTTTTCAGCAATTTAGTCCGGTGTATACGTACATAAAGAGACCGTTGTCATCTCTAATATCAAAGGAAATAAAAAAAATAACGGTAAAATAGAGAACAGCAGTTTGCTACATGTCAACCCCAATGCTGAATAAATAGATACAAATACAGCGTTTTGCTGCATTTAAATCCTTTTTTGTTCTTTAAAGGTTCTGCGCTGTCACACTCCGTAAGCAAAATAATCGCTTTTAAATATTCTCTTTGCATGCAGATTTGGCGCTAAATTATTTTCTGCGTTAATCAGCCGCGTTAAGCTAATGTGGTGATGTTACGTGCATTTGTTTTCCTACAGTCGATCAGTTGTGCAAACTAAAATGTCTGGACCACCAACCATGGTATTAAAAAAGTTATGTCTAGGTTACTGTCGGGGTATCGTGATAAGCAGTATTAAGATGTGTTTCAAAGAATATTATCGGGCTGTAGCGTAGCAGTGTTGGGCTCGTAAGCTCCTTTTCAGTATGAAAAATCGTAATGAAAAACATTATAATTTCACCAATGACGTGCTCTTGTCCTACTTGGGGCATGTAGTTTGCTAGCCGTCGCATAGGGCTAGAAACGGTTAGTGAATCCAGAATAGTGCAGACAATAAAAGGGCAGCCGGAAGCCTTTCATACTGATAGTGCAATATCGGCAATAATATTAAAGACTGTATTCCTATCGTATTCGTGTAGGTGTGGAACGTAGTCATGGCAAGAACTTACTGCGTACATAATTTGATAAATGCAGTGAAGGTAAAGCAATAGGACCCGATATAGCTCCGACTTCCCTGTATATATTTATGTGTGCTGTCGGCTTATCATTGAAGTGCGTAGGACTTAGCTAAACGTAACCTGGCCGCGTTTCTCTAGCCTGCAACAGTTATCTAGAGTCCAAGCTGGCATCGAAGTGCGAGACTATCAAACATTGATAGGAGTTCGGAAGCAGCTTTGTTTAAATTCTTCTTGAAGGTTTTAAAGTGTTTAGTTCTCATGGCGGCTTTACAGAAGTTTGATAACCTATTTTGTTTGAAATGCGAGACAGGAATGTCCGATATACGTAACACGTTTGGCGACTCTGCTTAAAGGCTGCCTATGAAGTTGCAAAAAAGACTTCCTGAAAGTTCTATCCTCCTAGCATTCCGTTGATTGCTTATGTACTGGAATTAATCCGTTGGTCGCTTATGTACAGGGCTTACTCCGTTGGTCGCTTATGTGCTGGGCTTATTCCGTTGGGCGCCTATGTACTGAACCTGGGTATTGGTCTGACTCTGGTCTCCCTGGCCAATTCATGACTGCTACGACCGTTGAAATGTCGGTCAATTATGGATGCAAAATCCAACCGATATTTCGCAGAGATGCGTGCACTGCAACGATGTTACCCCGCATCGTTACCGCTTGATTAACGATCTCATCGTGCTCACAGCGAGCCTCCCGCTTCGGTTTAGGTTTGTAAAACCTGAACCAACAATCAGTGCGGCGAGTTCGTATGCTCGGTTTCATTTGCAAAAGCGTGACGAGTCAACGCGCAGGTAAATAGCAAGGGTCAATGGGCACTTTACACGCCATTGCCGACTTGTGGCCCGAGAAACATAGTAGAGTTTGCTCTTCTCTCTGCCTAGATTATATCATAGACAAACACCCGTGGTATGGCAACTGATTGCAAAATCAAACTTTGCATACACGGCACCGCCCGACCCGCAAACAATAAACAACGAGATCAATCGAATTGCGAGTGCCGGACTACTGCTACTACTGTTGTTGAACGTTTGACGCAACGTCTAGAAACGTTTGCTTTAAGGTAAAAATTTGCTACCGGTCTTTAAGGGTGGGCATGACAGCAGCAGTCGCTTGCAGGAGCCGTCGTTGTAGTAGCAGCAGGTCTACATGTTGTGCTTCTTGTCCCGGGCGCAGGGCGCGAGATACGGACGATCACGGGACGGGCTGCTGTGGATGGAATGGAGAGTCGAAGGAGAGCCGAGGGAGAGCTAGGAAGGGCCTGAACGGCCTTTTGCTTTCCGATGGCAATAGCCCAGCCGCCACCGCCACTACCGGTGATGGTGGGTGGCTTAATAGTGTGTGGTGTCTGTCTCGTCTTGATGATAACCGCCGCTGCGTGCGCGTATCGGCCAGGCCGCCGCCGCTCGTTTAGCCTTGATGGTGGTGGTGATGGTTAGATGGTGATGGTGGTAGTAACGGTGCCGGGTTTCCGCCGCAGGGCCTGTAGCCGCCGCCTCTGGGCGCGGCAGGCACTCCCTTTGCTGCGTACTTCCCGCGTGCGCAGGCCGTGCGAACGGCGTGCAGGACCGACGTCCACGAGCGACGACCAGGACGGGCGGGGGGGGACCAAACGTACGACGATGACGAACCAGTATGGGATGAATCGATGCGACTAACGTCGACTACGCGAAGAGTGCCGCAATGTACGTACTCTGCTTGCATGGTCGGTCGAACGGTGGGTCGGTCGGTCGGTCGTTCGGCTGGTCGCTTAGTTCGTTGTTGGTTCGTTGACTGGCTGACTTGCTGGCTGGCTGGCTTGAGCCGAATGAATCCATTTGAAGCGATCATCAATCAAAAAGTTGACGCGCTCACACACGCCCACCCGCCGTACATATAATCACACACAGGCGCGCTCATACACGTACAGTCATACAGACTTGCATACATAAGTATGGGCATACATACATATGGGCACCTCGACATTGGCACACAAGTACAGCCGGATACATTCACATCACATCTATACACATACGCATACAGGCCGACAGACAGACAGACATACGTGCACCCACAATACATACAGACTGTACGTGCCTCTCCCCACACATGCAGTCTGTACATGTCTTTCCCCACACGTACAGTCTGTACATGCCTCTCCCCACACGTACAGTCTGTACATGCTTCTCCCACCACGCATACAGTCTGTACATGCCTCTCCCACCACACATACAGTCTGTACATGCCTCTCCCCACACATACAGTCTGTACACGCCTCTCCCCCACATACAGTCTGTACGTGCCTCTTCCCACACATACAGTCTGTACATGCCTATCCCTACAGAAACAGTTTGTACGCGACTCTCCCCACACATACGATCTGTACGTGTCTCTCCCCACACACACAGTCTGTACATGCTTTTCCCAACACATATAGCTTCGACATGCCTCTCCCCACACGTACAGTCTGTACATGCTTCTCCCACCACACATACAGTCTGTACATGCCTCTCCCCACACATACAGTCTGTACACGCCTCTCCTCACATATACAGTCTGTACATGCCTATCCCTACAGAAACAGTTTGTACGCGCCTCTCCCCACACATACGATCTGTACGTGTTTCTCCCAACACATATAGTCTGTACATGCCTCTTGCCACACGTACAGTTTTTACATGCCTCTCCCCACATATACAGGTTGTACATGCCTCTCCCCGCACATACAATCTGTACGTGCCTCTCCCCACATATACAGGTTGTACATGCCTCTCCCCGCACATACAATCTGTACATGCTTCTCCCACCACACAGGCAGTCTGTACAAGCCTCTCCCCACACATACAGTCTGTACATACCTCTCCCCACACATGTACTAACACCTGCTCTCCCGTCGCTCGATCGTTCCTGTCCTGTCCTGCACTGCACACACAACTGAGGCTCACGAAAAGTCGTGTGTATCTCGCACTTGTCTGCGCTCGCATTGCGCTGGTTTGTGGTCGTTCGCCGTTTCGTGGATGATTCTAGCATTCATTCATTTGTTCGACTTCTTCGTCATTCGTGGTCCTTTTTTCAGGCGTACGTTTTCTTTCTGTCCCGACAGGGCTTCAGTTTTTTGCAACACCGCAGGCACCGTCTGTTTGTGCAAGTGCTCACAGGGCATGGACAATTCCAGTCGTACCTTTTCCGGATAGGCAAGGCGAATACAGATATCTGCGTTCTCTGCACCACAGGCGCACCCGACGACGCGGCGCACACCGTAGAGGACTGCGAGGCCCTCGCGGCCTACCGCACGGGCTCCTCCTATGTCCACAAAGGTAGCCCGACCACGACCATCGTGGCCAACATGCTCAAGTCGACAACGGACTGGCACGCCGGGACCCAATACTTAGACGGGCTTATGCGCGAAAAATGTCGCCAGGAAGATCGCCGCAGATCGCGATTCAACACTAGGCCTCTAGTGTTCACTCCCGAGCAGGACCCACTCTCTGCTCGGGACATAGTCGTAGACTAAGGAGAGGGTCGCAGCACGGGACTCCCCTCTTCTGGTCTCGATGTAATGGTTCACAATTCCGAACCAGAAGAGGGTGGGAGAGGTGGTTTTTAGTGGGTAGAACGAGCGGATTGGATTGAGTATTATACTCTTCCCCGGCGTTTAGTCCCACACTACCCTTCATTAACATCGGAGGGTGTGCGTAAAGCATTTTCCACCTCTATAAAAAAATAAAAAAAAGGCACCGTCTGTTTGCCTCAGTTCTTTTTTTTTTGTTTTTTTTTTTCTGGGAGGTTTTGGAAATGCATGATGCACATGCGCCACTAGCAGCCTGCGTGACTAGTGTGAGACTCGCAAACCCACTAAACCCGGATTCCTCCCCACCCCCCAGGCTCGGTATTACCTTGGCATTACATCGAAGCCGTGGGAGAGGCGCCTCTGCCGTTCTCCTTCAATCAGCTCTATCCCTGACTATCATCCCGCATGTCTACCTGCGGTTGGATAGGGGGATGCCATTTTGTAATCCGTCCTGTGAGGGTGCGTCGAGACCATGAGTTGCCTCAGCTCAGTGACTGCTGGCTGCTCTGACCGTAACCGTTTTTCCAGGCTTTCATTCGCTCCAATCTGCTCGCTTGGCGTCGCCGAGTTTTGGATCATGTCCGTTGTTGCTGTCTTTGCCGCCTTTCCTGCAAACTGCTTCTGCTAGCCTCGGGGAGGATCAGCCTCCTAGCCACTCGTTGTTATCGATGGCACCATTGTGAGTGTGGTGTTTGAGCATTGGTGTATATATATATATATATATATATATATATATATATATATATATATATATATGTACTTTCTGGGCTGACTCTTAGCCAAGATTTAATGTCCATGGGACTGCTTTTTGCATTGCTTCATAGACGGACCCCCATTAATACAAATGTGCAACGGTGGGGTTTGAACCCGCGCACCTATGTGACTCCTCCGGTCGCGAGGCGCAGACGATTGCACCACGCCACCGGGTTCGACATTTTGGTGTAACAAACCGTAACTGTTAAGCTCGACGCAAGCAAGTCGGGCATCAACCGAATTACTAAAACAATTCGGACAGTTATTTTTCTTCTTTTCGAGTCACCATGCTCGGCCAATCATAAAGGGATTTTCATGCAAGATTTTACGCCCAGCTAAACACTCTTAGTGTCCACCCTCGTGTGTTTTCCTTAGGGACGGCCATGGCCTGTTATTTAAGTTTCTCTAGAGTAACTGAACACATTTGTTTCGTTTGTTGGCTCGTAGAGGACAACTACGTGCCACACCACTTTGTCTCCATCCTTAGCAGTAATACGTCTATACTGGACTTTTCTACGCTTTCTTTAAGAGATAAGTGTAACTTTAGGATTCAACTAGATTCATAACTAAGGATACAAATGATTCCATGCAAGCAGGTTCCAATCCTCCGCGTGGCAACAACGCCCTAATCTGTTAGAACAGAGCGTTAGCTGCCCTCGCCACCACTGCTGAACGGGTGTTTAGCAAGAGTGGCATATATGGTTCATATAAAAAAGGCGTGTCAGCATTGTACTAATCCGAATGGAATTAGCGCATATGACGTATTGTCTAGAAAAGGCATACACCAAAATATGTGAAAAATAGAAAAAAAACTGTCGAAGTCATGACAAGTATGTCCTTAGCCGTGCGCGACGCTGACAGCGTATCTTATATGCGACCCCTCTTCAAACCTCCTTCCATTTGATATTATGTGTTTATACATTTTTAATTTTTTGATTAGATATCTAAATATTACCTGTGTTTACCGCAGCCATGCATTTAGTCATTTTTTTCTTGGGTATCACAAGGACACCGTTCTTGTTTTTGTTGCTGCTGCTTTTGATATTTCCCCACAAATAAGGTGAAGTGCGTGCTGAAGACGTCCGTCAAGAAGAAACCTCATAGCCTAAAAATAGTGTTTTTACAAAGCGACAACAATTACAAATGGACCCACTCACCTCTTCCTAGATTGTCCCGAGTTGATTTTTTAGTCGGCCTTCCCATTTAGCGACCCAAGTAACCTCCAGCGCTTGACAGCGCTAGGTTCCTGGAGCAATTCACATCGCAATCGCATTTCACAAGGAAGGGTTCCAGTCGCAAAGCAGGCTTCATATAGACTCGGTGCCTGACGAGATACAGCACGCATGCGATTCGTCAGTGAAGCCTCGGAAACGAACGGGCGAAAAAATCCTGATAAGGCTGGCTGACTCGATTCAAGCATGACGAGCACAAATCGGAGCGGGTGCGCTCTCTGAAAACAAGGACAATCCAAAATAGCTAGCTATGCGGCTGAAGTCGCATCAGCAGGCGCAGCTACAGAGTTTTGCGCTCTTCGCCTCCTTCCAGATATAGGCAGAAGGCAATATCATGTAATGTAGACACGTAGATAGGTGACGCAAGCAGCTTGGCCGTCATGGCATGTTTTTTTTTTTTTTTTTTTTTTTTTAGATTTCCCGTAAGGAAATTGCTCGTGTACGGATTTTTCATGTCATGGCTAAGTTTTACTCCACTCCGGCATTTAACTTGTCTAAATTGGAAACCATGCAAACCAATTTAAGAGTGGCCGGTCTGGGTCTCGAACCCGGTCCTCCCGAATGCAAGGCAAAGGCTTTGCCACTAAGCCACCTTATGATATGTGAACGACTGTTAGCTGGTAAGCGAAGCTTCATAGCGTTTTCGTCGTTCTGGAGGTTGATGCCGGTCCTGCGTGATTCGCTCGATTCGGGCGTGTCACTTTGCATCAGTGTCTCGTATGCTCCGCTCGAATTATTCGCATTATTCGTAGCATCGGCGCAGAGTTTCGCCGGGCAGGAACAGTGCGAGTCCAAGATATGTATCAACACACCTGCCTATCTGTTCGAGTAACGTTGGCGCAAGCAACCGTGTGCAATATTTCCTGCATCTGCCAAGGAAGTCTGAAAGCTCCCGTGGTCCTTTGTACGGACGATTTTAATACGACACAGCTCTAATTACCGCCGTTTTATCATTGAGTTGAGTAACACCGCAGAACTATCTATTTGCCGGTCTTGAGTGTGCCGTATAGGTAATCATTATCGAACATCCAAAGTTTGTGCTTCGCCATGAGCAGGTATTTAATTAGAGGTCTTTAGTTAGCGTATTCAACGTCACAGATGATGTTGTTCTAACCGGCTCGCTTAAGACACTGCGGGGTTCTTAAAATACTTTTGTGTATATATATATATATATATATATATATATATATATAATGCATTACTTTTGCTTTACGCGCGTGTTATCACCTCAACTCTGTCCCATTGACCGATAGGAACATTTAAACCTTGTAGCCGCTATACTGGCCCGCTTTACTTTAGCAGTGTCGAGCCATACCAGATAACCTTTGTCTCCAAGTTTTTATACGCTCGCTGAAAGACGATTGGGTTTTTCTATGGAAATTATTGTAATAGCGATATTTAGGATCTCATTATTATCCTATATCACGAGAGTACCAAGCAAGTAGCCAAAATATACTGATAGCCCCGTGGCTCGGACTATCTCAATTGCAACAGCTTAATACTTATTTCCTTGCGTTGCTGCATTAAGTATACAGAGGACGATAACTGAAAGTATTTACAATATACTCGTTAAATACATTGTAGCAAATTGAAACACAAATTGAAACAAGGTAGCCAGATTGTTTACACGGTTTGCACGCGAGATCGTTGCAGCAACTTGCAGCAATGTGGCATAGTAGAAGCCTCTGCAGTGTAGAAGGAGCTTCTGCGTTCATAGTGTCTTTATGAATTCTGAGAGTCAGAAACATTCCTGACGGTGTTATCTTGTTGAAGCGACGAAGTGGACGGTCAGTAGTTAACCACGTTGAAGTTAAACCGGTCTCATTATATTAGCTATTCCCTTGGCTGAGACTACACCGATGCCCTGAGTGCGTCCAAGATATCTTGATCGATGAAACCTTTATCAATTTCAGTGATTATGGACATATACCCTTACAAGTGATGACATGTGGTAAGCATAAATACATTGAGAAGAGAATAAATCGCCGTAGCCTTACTTGACTTCCCAACTCTATTGAATTAGACGTAAGACCAAATCCGGATTCAGACTTTATTCAGATCTATGTGTGAAAAACGTTTAAAAAACTGCAGAAGATTCTCGTCGAACGGCTCAGCTACGGAGACAAGGGTTTTATATTGTCTGTAAGATCTAATGCATGTCTGTAGGGTATGGAACGGTTAATGGCTCCAATTTGTTCTCTCAGACACGCCAGTCTCTTTGCGGTATTCTCATTAACAGCTAAATTCCATCCCTCCTCGGACGCTTCGTTTCCATTCGTTTTGCCATTAGCCGTATCACACTCAACCTTGCGCACACCAACAACTTTTTTTTTTTTTGTGGAGGAGGGTTAAATGCAGTTACGCACTACTGCTACGAGTAGGAAAATTCGGTTTCCATCTCGAGCTGTGTGGGACTCGACCCCAGCGGATGGATGTTACGCCGCTGAGACCCATACCCACTAAACGCACCTCCCCCCTTAAGCTTCACTCTCTGATGGCCCAGGTCTCCATAGAACAGTGCTATGGGCCATCAGGAGAAGTGGCGAGTGCCCTATCGGATCAATTGGCCGGGGTCGCTCACGGGTTCCCCCACCTGTCAGGCGCACTTTGTCCCAGCCCTTGCGAACCCGTTTGATTCAAAGTTGCGCTTTCTTCAGCCGTGCTGGCTTCAAAAGGATTCTGCCTTTCCGTGCATCTTATGTGCTTTGTCTTTAGCACCTCCGGTGCTATTTCCGCTCCCAGTTCCCATGCTTGGGCCGAACCCAGGATGTACTCCACGAAACATTTCAGACCAACAACTACCTTAGAAATATATTTATTCTGAATCATTCATTACTAAGATGGGCAGCTGTTGCTAACTTCAGCTTCAACTCGTCCTTCGTCGTAAGTATACTAGAAAGAGCAGCTTTCTTTCTCTGTTCAGCCTTTACCTCCATACTATTGAAGATGGCGAACGGAGTAAGCGCAGGGTTGCCGCCATAAAGAGTTGCCGCGATCTGGCCACGCCTGGTCGTGAGAAAAAGCAAAATGTTGGTCGAGATGGCAAGTCGTCTAAAAGCTGGAAGCGGTGAGCATGGCAGAGAAAGAGCAAAGACCCGGGGCTCACTCAGAAACATCACAGACGCATGAACGAGATCACTTGATCACAAAATCACAACAAGTCGAGAGAGCTCGGACTCAAATATATATATATATATATATATAGTACATAACTTTTGTTTGACACTTGGGAAATCGAGAGCAGATGCACTACCATTGACTCCGACATCACGTATTTTCAAAGAGAAGAAAGGCGTTTGATAGTGAACAAGTTCCTCGTCATTGGATAATTATATGCAAAAGTTTGATTGACCGATTTATTCACAATAACTTGAACCTAAGTTTGCAGATCGTAAAAATATCACTTTAATAGACTCTGTGCCGCGCCGGGAGTAGACCCCGGGTTGTCTCGCTCCCATTAATTCCTATATGCCCAAGCACACGCGCAGATGTGTAATAAGTCATAGTAAGCATCTTAATAAATATATATATATATATATATATTTTTTTTTTTTTAATGTATGTTATTATAGAAAATACTGAATTTAAATAAATTGCCGTCCGAAGAAGACGGTGTCATGTATATATATATATATATCTCCGGACGGCAATTTATTTAAATTCAGTAAATCCTCATTGAGCTTGAAATTTCCATAATAACACAAATTAAAAAAAATTGTAACTATATATATATATATATATATATAATGAGAAAAAGAAATGTGAACAAAATAAAAGTAATAATTTATCGTGAGTGAGATTACGACAGGGTTGCCTCGTATCATTTGGCCCATTTTCGTATCTCTGCGCGATGACAAACATGCCCGCCGCCGCTAGAGTACGTCTCTAGCGATTATCTTTACCAGGAGACTGAGGTAATTAAGACAGCGCCTAATCTAACAGTGGCCCGTCGTGCATGTTATTGCCATGTCTTTATTTCCTCTCTATCTTTTCTACTTTGATTTTACGCATATCCTTTCTACCTCGGCTCTGCCTCTCGGCCTCTACACTAGGCACGTCTATACCCTTTTGCACGTTTGAAACACTTCCATTCGACTCTAGCTTCTTCCGAAAGATTCCACCAATTTGGTCAGCAAGGTCGCCTACTTTTCCACCCACCATTAGCTTTAGTTAGTTCGCTTTGCTCCCTTTTTCTCCTAGCTGTCTAGGATCTTTCCTCTGTCATGGGGAGGCTTCTTTAGTCGTTGATGGGTGCGCACACACAAGTCTGGCAATGACGGCTGCCTGCCTGCCTGCCTGTCCTCCAGAGAACCGTAAAGGTGTTCAAACAAAGTTCTGTCCTACGTCTGCTTCGTCCTGTTCACCGCCGACCCGCGCTTGGTCCCGCTTTGTCCTTTTATACATATTATGCCCCTTCACCTCCTGCCCCTCCCCCCCCCCCCCGCCCTTCTACCGCCACCATCCTTTTTCCCCTTGTCCGCCCACACCCCATTACGCAGATAGATGGGTGGCCCACAGTGGGTTGATCATTATCGCACACGCGTGCATTCGTACGTTCGTACGACGTCCGCGGTCGGACCAACCTCATACCTGACTACACTCCCTCTCGGCCCTACTGTGCGCGCTCCGACCATGCGGCGGCGACGACTACCCCCCGCTCAACGAGTGGAACGTTAATCACCTCCCTTTTGGCGCGCATATCTGATTCATATTGCATGAGGTGCAGAGTTCGCCACAATTGCAATCGCCGCTACCATCGTTGTCGTCGTCGTCGCCACCGCCGCTGCTGCTGCCTTTGGATACAGCCAGATACAGCGTTACTACAAATGACCCCTTTGCCCTTCTTGCGTTGCCGTCGTCGTCGTCTAGCGTTACTACGTTAAAGCCTGACTACATACCCCAACAGCCCCCAGCAACCCTCTCCACCCCCCCCCCCCCCGGCCCTAGGCCAGCGATAACGACGACAACAACAACACCAAGGACGGCGGTCGTCACGAAAATGGAACGACTTCCAACCGCTGTAGACGTGTGTGTGTGTGTGTATCTATGTACGTATGTATGTATGCTGGCTACCCGTACAACCGGTTGGTTATCCGACTGACGTGCACAGCTACGTGACGCTGTAGCCGCTACACCACTACATAGTAGTATATATATATATATATATATATATACATATATATATATATAATCCACCTACTACACACCATCTATTTACTTCTAACCTACCCACCGCCTTGGACTCCTCTAACCGCTGCCGATTCGCGTGCATGCTGTATTGTTGCGGTTGCAAGCACGACCGCTGGTTGGTGGAAGCAGGCCACGGCGAGGGCGGGTTTGTCATAGAAAGCCTTGAACCTTAAAAGCAGGCCGATCGTTCTCGACCTGCCTAGGAGAATAGCTTCCGCCTCCTCAGGCTGTTGTTTCGTTAATGTTGTTGTTGTTGTTGTTGTGGTAGTTCCTGCGTTGCACACCACCCATCTAGCTTGCCGTCGTACAAGTTGCTTACTCTACGCAGATATAAATCATGTATGAATATATATATATATATATATGTATATATAGCGTTGTGGTTTATAAACGAGGATGCTTGTGGCAAGTAATAACATACGCAATGGTGAAACGTTACCTTAATGTGAAACCACAAGTTTTATAGTATATATATATATATATATCTTCAACAACCCGTGGTCTACATTAAGTTAACGTTTTACTTTTGCGTACGTTATTGCGTGGTATATATATATATATATATATATATATATGCACACAGAGAATGAAATCGCTCAGTGCATTAAAAATTGACAAAACAATAACGTGGCCTAGTAAATGCGTATATTCGTTTAAAGTAGAGTAAATCGCTATCAACAACCTAACGTTGTCAAGGTCACCATGATCACAGTTATAGCGATCAATTGACGAGCAGCATTTTTCAATGTCTTTGTTTACGGATCAGTCTATGTAAGTGCATAGACAAGGAAAACCTGTTTGCAGGCATACCTCTCGGTACGATTATCACGACACGGCCAGCGGGTGCTGGTGTTGCTGTACCTGATGTGTGAAGGTGGTGTGACCTTGACGATAGAGCAACTTGTCATAGTGGTCAGAGTTGATGCCCTAATGGAAGCGGGTGTGAACTGTGACAGAAAACAGCGGTTGTTGTTTACGTCCACGTCCTGGCACCCGGTGAGCTTGCTTCTGTGTTGCCACTGTGTTGAACCAGAAGCGTGTGGTACGAATAAAGCCCGATTTCTGTAACAACGCACAAAATGCCGCCGACGCACGCCGAACGTAGTCCAGTAAGTAAGTCGACCTTCAGAGTTCGTGAGAGTGCTTATCGAAGTTTCTTCCTACTACTACTACTACTACTAAGACTACTAAGCCATTCCCTGCTAACTGCGAAAGATATAACACTTAACCAAAGTTGCAGGCACAGCCGGAGTGGTCGAACAGATACCCGCCAGCCCGCCCGCTGTGCAGCCAACTGGGTGTTTCTTACGGTACGTTACGCGAAATATTTGCGCGTAGGTAGGTAACCACTAGCCTAGTCGTAGGAACTGTCGTAGGAACAGAGGACGCCCAATTAGAAAGTTTGCCACATGCTCATTTGGTGTAGATCTACGCTATCAACAACCTGCCTCTATACTCTCCACGGTTGGCGTTCTGTGACTTAACAGCATGCACTTAACTCTGTAATACCAGTAGTTGATGCAGTAGTAGTAGTAGGAGTAGTAGTAATAGTAACACTAGTCGTAGCAAAAGCTCGTCGGCCGATTTCCGCAACTATGTCGCTAGCTGTCTAACCAGTTAGTTAAGCGTTGCTTATCATTCGTGGCGGGGCCACCATTACATTCAACACCGACCGCTGTAACATTGTCGTTGTCGCCATGGGAGTACAGCGCACGAATCTACGATCCCATATGATAATGATGTGCGCCTGAGTGTATGACGCGTTCAATATGGCGTACTTATATATGGCGGTGCTACGTCGTGGGGAGCCAAAATAGGATTCTACGAGGAGATGTTCGAGTTTCGTTGCAACTTCACACCGTGGTGACGTGGTTCATCAACGGTAGCCGAGAACCGGATATTGGAAAACAATAACAACAGCAACAGCAGCAACAACAGGAACAACAACGAGGTAACAAATCCCGAGAGACAGTCTCAACCGGTTGGAACGTACACTCGCTGATGCTCCGTCGTCGTGCGTTTCCAGCGATTGGTATCGACCGGCAGCGAAGACCGCGAAGCTTGCATTGAAGAGGGTGATGATTGCGGTTGGAGTCGCATAGGGTACCCAATTCGACTTGCACGTACAGTTGCAGAATATATAGAAAATATTGTGATGATTTATTAATCATTTACAATACGTTTGCACACTCGGCAGTGCTTGCCTATATATATATATATATATATATATATATATATATATATATGCACATCTAATTTAACAAGATGGCGGCACTTCCGTTGACGTTCGTAATAGGCTTCGACAATATCGTAGTCCAATAATGTCAACATGCTCACATCACCATGGCGTTCTCGTGCTGGACTTAAATAGACATACCAGCTAAGCAATACAGTGACAAAACAACGTTTCACTTAGCAAATATATATATATATATATATATATATATATATATATATATATAGCTGAAAAGTAATCAGAAACAACAAACGTGTTGGCACTTTACAGTGAAAACCCAAAATGCAAACTTAACTCAAATAAAACGGAAAATAATAACATGAGACACAGTCACGTGGACGCTGTTCTAGAGCTTTAATGTTACGCTGTTGAACGTCTTCCACAACGGTCGTATGATCGAACTCCAGCTCTTTCGCGGGTTCTAAAAGTAGCAACAATCGCCTCTAAAAGCCACGCGTCGGCGATGACCAAAGAGGTGGGTACCCTGAGCCAAAAGATAGAAACAATGCAGATCGCATCGGTGTAAGGCTGTCACCTGTTGGCTATAAGCACATTGTTGCCAATTGACACAATCACTTTGTTGTATATTGTAGAGATCATATTAATGCTGCCGACAGCATACTCCAGGGAAGGAGTA
Organism: Dermanyssus gallinae; assembly: GCA_003439945.1. Classification (NCBI taxonomy): domain Eukaryota; kingdom Metazoa; phylum Arthropoda; class Arachnida; order Mesostigmata; family Dermanyssidae; genus Dermanyssus; species Dermanyssus gallinae. Next base: position 24,064 of record QVRM01006790.1, read on the forward strand.
GCATGACCTCGGTAGTGGAAGATCACCATCGAAGTGGGTATCGAACCAATGAGGGCAGCCAAGACAAGATGGCAGGCGAATGTATGACACCACTCTGGATCATAGGATATATACAGGGTCAATCAGAACAATATGTACTTCTTTTAAGGTTTAATGGACAAAATATCGGCAAAAAAAATAATTTTAACCAATGGAGGGAGGAGGCGGAAACGTCTTGTTTAGGAGAGAGAATAAAGTTTATAAAATTAGTTATTTTGCCTTTTTTGCTTCTATGCAGTTATGAAAAATATACGTATACTCTAAAAAAAGCAGAATAACTGCTTTTATATACTTTATTATCTCTCCTAAACAAGACGTTTTCGCCCCCTCCTTGCGCTAACTCACTGACACGTCTAATCACGATATTCTTGCTCAGCACTTTGCAGGTCCATATACTTCGTTTTGGTAAAATGTACTTGTAGTAACATCGCAAGGTTTCAGATATGAAAGCATATATATGGAACCTTGTTTGGAGCTTCCTTCGTTTGAGGTAGCCACAAGATGACTTGGTCGCGCTATGTATGCGAATGACATAGTGGCTGCGCACGGCACTTTCGGTGCCATCAAGCGCATACCTCACATGATAAAGGTGCATCTGCGAGCGAAGGGACTTGAGATGAATAGCTGAAAGACCAAGACTACGAAGTTTAGACGTGGGGAACGTTTGTCCGCTGTTGATGTGATACATTGCGGTGGCCAGGCGCTTAAGTTTGTTAACTCTTTCCCGCATCATGGGCTACGAGTTCATTATGTGAGAACCGTCTCCACTGCACCCGTCGTCGGAAAAGCGGTTCGGTCAACCCTAGCTTTGCTCGGCAAGGAGGTGTGGGGAATGCCCGTAAAATTACTGTGGCTGCGGCGATCTGGCCGATTTTCTTTCACCGACAGGCGTTTCGCCTCGACAGAGTGTGTGCACCATCATGTGACTGTGGCGAATAATAATTTGCTGCGGCAGCGTTTTGCACCACCACCACGTGAAGCGAGTTTTGTCCCTTTCAATTAGGACGCTATAAACACCTACTGTGGGAGTAGTGCCTATCTATTGTGGAATCAGCTAGACTACGTTCACCGAGCCACTTGGTGTGTGCTAGAGTAGACAGACTTTCACGAAAACTACGGTGCGTCCCTCTCTTTTGCTCGCAGCATTTTGTGTTAAATACCATGGAGTTGGCTATCCGGCGCTGCTACATGGGCGTACCTAGGCGTTCACTCCTCTTATCTCGCACGCTGCAGCGCTAAACAGCGCTGTCCGGATGTCAACAATAGCTTACCTGCATATATTCGAGTGAACACCGTTTGTGATGATAATGTGTGTGTGTCTGTTCATTCAAGTAAAGCCATCGTTCTTAGTATAACGGACAGAAAATGAGAAAAACGACATAATTACACATTTAAAAATAACCAAATACTGTCATCGCTGTTGTAGGTACGGTTCCGCTAGATAGATGTTTGCAAACGCACTGCGGATGCGGCGGGTGCTCTAGGGGTGGACTAGTGCGCTAGTTGTCATGGTTGTCATCTATCGGGGTATTGCCGGTTTGATCCCTGGCGTTGATCGAATTTTCTTTGAGCGATTATGCTCATTGAGAGTATATGATAAACCATACTGCTGCTGAGAGTCAGCGGCCATGCTGCTACTGCCACAAGAACTGTTGGGAAAACCTTAGATATCTCAACATGTCCGGTCAGAGCTGTGAACCGCGACCGATGATGCGCTACGCCGTTGGAACAATTCCGCCGCTGCGAAATCGAATGGACAACAAACACAAGGAACCAGTAGTCCTTTCTGGGTAAGCAGTGTAGCATTTATTAGCCCACGTGTTTTTCGCCCTGTGATCACCATGAGCCCGAAACGTATAGTGGACGCCTGCGCATAGTGCTAAACATTTGACCAGAGGCGCTCTTACGTTACTCTGAATTTATTCTCAATATTTATGCGTTTTAATTTGTTTTGCAATAGTACTCACCAGCTGCTCCAGCTTACTTCACAATTTTTACGAGCAGCTAATGGACCGTGAATTATTGTCTACCTAATTTTATGTACTATGAACATGTATCTTAGTGACAGAATACAACACTCTTGCAGGCGAGTCCGCTCGGTGATGTAATGATGTTGCAACAGCTAATGTACTAGGATATCCAAACAATGCAGAATTCTAGTCAATAAAGTTTAGGATTATATACATATATATATATATATATATATTATCCACCGGTATGTCGCTGGTTTGGTCCCGTTAGTGATCAAATTCTCTATAGGCGATGCTCACTGAGAGTAGATGTAAACCATAATGCTGAGAGTCAGCGATCCAAGTGCTACAAAGGCTGTTGGGAAAACTCGATTGTAATAAATTATGGCAACCCTATTTCTATAATTTCAATAAAACTCTTATTATAATTATAATAGCCTTATTATTATCCATCGTGTATACTGCCGCTCTAAGCGCTTCTGATATAACAGAGTCACATATATCAGGTTGTGTTTATTCCTGATATATGTTACTCTGTTATATCAAAGTAACATATATCAGGAATATATTTTATACCTAAGTATAAAAGACGTTTACATTTAGGTAAACATGTCAAGCAAGTATTAAGTCTATCCATAGATGGATGGCTTTACATCTTGACCTCCGGAGAATTGTTAAGCGTAGGGTGGTCTCTGAACAACATAGAGGATCCTATAAAAAAACTGCTCACAGATAGTAAACGCCAGTATCAAAGGAAGCAGAAGAACTAGAAGAAGAAGAAGAAACAGACGTGTCTGTTTAAGAGAGCAAACACTGTGTATATCTGACCCGCCGCCAGCGTAAGATGATGGACAGCATGGCGCGGCAGGTTCAGCACTTGACTTCCTTAATCGAACAACCGTTGGCGTTAAAACAGCAGCTTAAGAATTTGCCCTCTAGGAACGAAGGCGACGCTGCTAGACTACAGAACCTGCCCAATCAAACAAGTAGTGGTCCAAATGGGATCTACTACAAGCATTTGCTGTCTGCTCTCACAGATGCTCGGCGAAGACCGCATGCCCTAAAGCGCAATGCGAGACTCATGCGCCTTTTCAAGAGGAAAAATGGTAATTACGTGGACGACCTAAACCTATATCGGAGCATTGTACCAGAACGCACTCTCAGATAGATTTTCGCCAAGACAGCCATAGAGTGTCTTCAGCTATGGAGAAAGCCTTTCTACCGGAGCAATTGAGGCTAAAGAAGGGTTAAGGAAGGGTCACAGAATGTGTCATATGTACTCCAATCTCAGGTAAAGCTGGTGTCGGCCAAATTTGAAGATAACTTGTAGATTATATATACTCGAAAATCACTGATATGATAAGAAGGTGTATAGTCTTCAGCAGGCGAGACTATCTAGCTAAGACAAGGCGTAGAGACTCCGCAGGAAAATCCGTTTAGTTGCCTTATGTTTGTCCTACCTACTGTCGCTGACCTACCCCGACATGTAAGGGAGGTGTTTGGAAACGCAGTTGTCATGATGTATGCGGATGACGTCGCGTCTGCACGCCGCGACCTCGGGGCCATCCGACGTATTGTCGGTGAACCAGTAGCCCACCTAGACTGCAAGCGACTTCGAGAAAATGCTTAAAAGACAAAAACAATCACAAGTTTTCAAGATGGTCGACTGTAGATGGATTATCTGTAGTGGCCGACCGCTGGAGTTTGCCTCTCCCTTGCCATATTTGGGTCTCAGGGTTTACTGAGTGCGAACGACTTTTCCACAGCACATCGCGTACACTGTGTCGATCACCAATTACATTCATGCACGCTAAGGTGAGAGATGGTGGAACGCTGTCTCTAGGGGCTGCAGTGCGATTCCTTGAGTTTAAAATTGTACCGATGTGTACTTACAGCCGTGGGAGGGTCTGGAGACATATCTCACTGGCAAACTTTGCGCACTCAAAAGATATTTCTTTTTGTAAACATACAACGGCCCTGTCTAAACGAGTACTCGCTGGATGAATGATAAGCGTGGGTTTAATATCACATTTAAGTAGAGTAACCAACTAGCTCCGAAGAACTCGAGAGGTGCTCCGAGGAACTCTTGATGCGATGTCTGCTGCTGCATATAAATCTCTGCGGCACAGGTCGACATTTTCACCTTGATCATATTTACTTTCAATCTATTATCTTCATGCAATTTTGTGGTCGTGTCTAGCTAAAACTGTAGATGTTCTCGTGAAGTCGGGAGTAATTTGGGAGTAGAGCGTCTCTAAAATGGCGCCGAACGCCGTTTTAAAGACGATCATCGCAGAAAAATAAGTTTCTTGTTCTAGCGTTGCTTTACATGCTGTATCGTGAGTTCGTCCTCCGTTCTACAATAATTCACATGGGCTAAGCGCTTTGTATGAGGCAACTGGATAGAGCAAAACCTCAATAGCTTCCTGTATTTTTTTAACGCTCTGACAATTACATTTTTAGACGCTCGTAATGGGCTAAGTTGCCTGTGGCACGATATCGTCTAAATACATCTATCGTCATCGCGTTCTCGTACTGAAACTATATGGGCTTTCTACAGCAGAGGTATGTAGCAGCAGGGCAATGACAACTACGTCCAACAAATTCAACCAGTACGGCCGGGGCTCGAACTAGCGATGTTTTGCTAACCGTGGTTGCCATGGCAACGCCCCGTTTTGAACGGTGCGTTAGCCGTCTAAGCCACCGCCACTACATAATATCAGTGGGACCTCCCCTTTGCTTGTAGATCGGCTGCACAAAGCTGCTTCTAAATGCGTCTTTTATCTTGCATTTGCTCAGACAGTTGTTGTAAGGTTCTGTGAAAACTAGACACAAAAAGTCCATGTTTGATTTTATATGTTCGAAAGAAATGTATTCCTTTCGACTTCTTGTCCTTCTCTACTCTCATTGTTTGTCTGACTTTTTCTTCGTGCCAAATACGAGGTCGTCAAGCTTCTCCATGTTGATCTGTGCAGTGTCGCCCTTAAAGAGGCTTAAAAACGTGTTCCCATTTATTCTCATTACTTGGTGGATTTGCTGCCAATGGTTATGTTTGCTGTTTAGTTTACGATGCGTTGGCCTTCCTCGAATTATCGCTCATTGTGCTGCCCTAGTTTCATGAATGTCCGCTTGAATTTTCACAAGCTGCCTTAGCTCCTGAGTATTTGCCTCACGGTGGCCGATGAACGTACTTATTATCTTGCGGATTGTATTATTAAGTCAGGCCTTGTTGTGCGATCTTCTATTTTCTTTTGTTTTAGCAAATGCATCTACTGCCCATATTATTGTGTTCTCTAGATGTTCGACATCGTACGTGCAATTGAGCCTGCCGTAGAGTATGCAGGCCCAGCGTTTGGCTCGGTGGCTATCGAAGTCATCTGGCAGCGTCTGCAGCAGTTATGATCTTTCTTGGTTTCGAGAAAGGTACCACATGTACAGTGCTCGAACCGTTCCATATTAGAGGTGCGACTTTATCACGGTCATCTTCTTATATGCAAATGCCAACCCCTTCTGTGCCTAATGTGTAAATCCTTTGTCTAGAGTTCTGTTTTGATAAATCGCAGTTTGTGTCACCCGCGATAAGGGTGTGCTTGTTTGCTTTCGTGCATAACACAATGCAATCTTTACAAAATGCATCAATACAATTTCTTTGTGGCAACACAACGTTTGATGCTATGTCCTGGATGATATATAGATTTGTTGTACGCACGTCGATATCGGGCTACTAGATGCAGGTCCTTGACACAGTGTGGGCGGCATTTTATCGTTAGTCTCCTTCTGTTTATAACGCTTGCTTCCACGTGTGTTCTTGCTGGTCGCACTGGTGGGTTTCGGACGACATTGAATATTTTGCGCTAATGTACACATGAAAGCTGTAGTAATACGCTTGGTTAGCTGGTTTTGCGATATTCGGCTATGCGTCTATAGTGCGGGCGGGATGCGGGGTTAATGATGTTGTGTTGAAATATTAAAGTTTAGTCTGATTACATTGCTACCTTTATCTTAACCTGCGTGTGACCCATCTCCTAAATCTACACGAAAACCAACCGCAGAAATGTATTGTTGATTTGTTTGTTCTAGCTGTATACAAGCGAGTGCTCTATATATACGCGGTGATCTCACGCCCTACGATGTATTTAATGGTGTGCCATCTTAGGATGCGACTGATATCCCGTTGAGCCCACAGCCAGGAGGTATACATTATTTGCTACGTGCTAGAAAGCTCTGCATTGTAAAGAGCCGTGTATAGAGTAGAATACGTGTATAAGGTAGACTATAGTGTGTTTTACTCTAAAGTTCTCATTTGTTGTCGAAAGGGACCTCCACCGGTGCAGACGTAGCAATAGGGTTATACTACTCTACACTTTCGTTTTAGCAAAGTCTTCTGGCGTATCGTAATCACGCGGTTTATAAACAAACACAAAAGCTTTACTCTTGCAACAAACTGCACACTTGTGCTGAACTTGTACAAACTGCATAGCAAATTAAACGTGATCCATAAGTAGCCTCGCCCTGGTGCTTGCAGTTTCACCAAGACTACATTAAATGACATTCGTATACTACATCTGTTTGGTTATAATTAAGACGTCTTGTTAGAGAATAACTAGCCTGCGATCTCTATGGAGTTGGATTTCTTAAGATGGAGAGCAAACATATGCAGCGTATATGCTTTCAGTTATGTAATCTCCAGATCTTCATTATTGTTTGGTGGCTATACAAGTATACATTATCTCCAAAGTGCGCATCTACCAAAGGTGATGCGTTAGATTACAAGTAAATGGTATTTTCATCACATGATTCAATTTTTGCGGCTTCATTTGCTATAAAAAAATGAGAAGAAACATTTCTATTCACATGGCTCTTACTATAAGTTATCCTATTTATTTCGAGGAACGTGGACACGTTGACATAAACAAAAAAGTGTTTATTTGTATCCTATTTACATAACCGTATGTTTGTCTCAGGAAAAGTGGTAAGGACTGTTATCTGAAAGTTTTCACTGTGTGTTCCGCGGTGTGCCTTAAAAGCAGAATGTACATCTACTAGTTCTCATACGTGTTGCAGCAGTGTCGACTACTATATGTCATTTGATTATCCGATATGCAATCGAGGTGTGAATGCGAGGTACTGCCTTCGGATAAATGTAACGTTAACTCCTTAAATAGTTTGGTATCGAACAAGTAACTAGGTAAACCTCACTTTTGAGTGTATGGACTGTTTAAGAACAGTGTGAAAAAATGGCAATATATCAGTCGCATTGCATCGCAACAAAAGGCGTCGCAGTAAGCGGTATTATACTTCTTCTGCCAGTTTTTTTTGTGAATGGCAAGTGAAAGTTTCCAGATGGAGGAGCGGAGGACATTGCTTTGCGAAGCACAAGCGAGCTTCACAAGTAATCAAAGACAAATGCCACTAAGCCCTGCTTACTTCTGCGCATATAATTAGTCCTGAAATATGATCACCTTTGACCAAGAGTCTGGCACGGTATGCGGTAATCATGACTGCGATATATTGGCGCAGAGAGCCATTTCCTGGGTTCGCTGGGTTCGTCCGGCGTCCGGAGATTACTTCTAGATACTTCTTTACCAACGTAAGACGTCCAATAGTTCAACAGCTAAACCTGCTGCTAATTTTTCAGCGATTATGCGAATGTTACCTGTGACACCTAAACGGGGATCTGTTTGTTTAGAGCGGAAGAGAGACCGTTACTCTGTTATCGCGAGCGAGCAAGATAAGACGTGCCGCGATAGGCATGGCCCGGGCGCATATCTTGCACTTGATTGCACACACACACACACCCGCCCACAGACCCAGTTTCCACCCACGCCAACACGCCACACGCGTACTCTCACATACTATCTAATAATGTAGGGGGTCGATGGCTGCCATACGGAGGGTCGACGCTAAATTACCCCCCGACGCTAAATTACCCCGCGCCTCCCTCCCTCCCTCCCTCCCTCCCTCCCTTGCCCTGCCCCACAGCAGGCGGCAGAAGTAATCGCCTCGGAGCGGTCTGTCCGAGGTCTGCCCCTCGTATACTCGATATAGTTGCAGTGCGACGACGCAGGGGCAGTAGCCGCCGCCCCTGCGGCCCTGTCGCTGCGCAACTGCATATGCGCCCCGGCGCTCCAGCGCAGGGGCGGCCCATGAACCATTTTATGCCGCGTGCACTAATTAACGTATAAAGGTTGTCTCTTTCGTTCGCTGCCTTGATCCTTTATTCTTCCTCTTCTTCTTCTTCTTCTTACTCCTAGTTGCCGGGGGTCTTTCTGTTTCCTTTCATCCTTCTTTCTGGGTTAAACATTGTACCGAGCTAGCAGCGTTGTCCTTGTTGTTGTTGTCGTCGTCGTCGTCGCCGGTCATAAGCCCATAACCGTTAAAGCTAACGACATCGTCGAGACGGCCTGTCAGCCTGTTTCCTTCTAGTGGTGCATGCTAATGTACAACAACCCGAAGCTGTAGTAGCTGCTGCTATTATTTTTGCTGTTTCTCTTATTGTTGTTGGTGTTGTTGCTGTGGTTGTTGTTGTTGTTGCTATGTTGTTGTTGTTGCTGCTGTTGCTGCTGCTATAGTAGTTAGCCACGCAAGTCTCGAAGGACGCAATAGGACGGTTCGCGTAAAGGCGGCAAGCTGAGTTTTCTGCTGCACAAAGCGACTTACTGCGTTGCCTGGTCGTGTGCACTGCATCTTTCACGTGTGCAGCGAGTGTGTATGTGTGTGGTCAATAGCAATGTATCAACCTTGAGGGCCAGCTGGTGTAGGACGCCTTAGCCCTCTATTCCAGTATCCAGAACACTTCATGACGTTCAAGTCTGCACGTTTGTTTCCAGAAAGAGTGCATTGCGCGTGTAGTGAAGTACTCGAGCCTCGAGAGCTCGTACGACTTGCCGAATCAGCAGTACTAAAATAACGGCAGAAGCTGCTATAGTGCTTCGATTTATCAACAGTGTTCTTCCTTGAAAACTTACCAACGAGTAAGTTGCTATCTACATTATTGAATATGGCAGGAATTTGCTGCGGGAAGCTCTGACTGATAGGTTGTAGCCACAGAGGCGAGTAGTAGTTTACTTGCAGCTTGCGTTTCGTTGTTGCACGTAACTGTTACTGGTAAATGCTATTTCTAATACACTACATTCCATCCCCTTCTATTCCCTACATGACTGTCTTTGCTAGGCAAGTATATCGCTTAAGTTTGCTAGGTAGGCATGCCACGTAAGTTTAGCGGTGATTCCATACATCGGCCTACCAACCAGAAGACAAATACGCTTCGAGTGCTATTAATCAAACTGGCGGTCAATTTCGCCTGCACGATCACCGCCCTCGTCTTTGCAAACTGCGCACATGACCGGCTCGTATAGCCAGCTCGTGTACACACGCTGGTGCAGTCGCCAGAGGCATCAAGTGAGCGCGCGCGAGTCAATCTATTATAAAGGTGGCTTTATCAGATCAGTCCATCTCTACAGAGTCGTCTTGTAGGCTTTGTGCTCAGTAGAGCACAGTCGCGCCTCGTACAAACCACACCGCTGAAGTCCACCGAAGCTTGCCGAAGCTCTCGTTTTGTCGTCTCATTTGTGTGCCAGTAATTTTCTCCCTATCTCTAGGCAATAAGCGGATCGGTCTTATTGCACGTCTATTGGAACGAGCCTGTCACCTGATTGATGCTACCGCTTTCACTAGGACTATCTATTAATGAATGTATATATATATATATATATATATATATATATAGGTGTGCAAACGGTTATCAGGCAAATACGGCACGTCCACAATAAACAGGGCGGCACCGATGAATGAATCTCGCGTCTAGAGCGCATCACATAGCTTTGTACCCCGTAGCCCTGCTCGTAGCCGGGCACCGACCGCCCGAGGCCGTGACCATGTGATGAAGTTGCTGCCGCCGCCGCCGCTACGACTGAATTCGATGCGACCGATTGAATCTCAGGGTCAGGTGGCTTGGTAAATTAGCTAGTGGCAGCAAGCAGCGACGGCGCCTAGACGATCCGCTCACTTACTCTCGGCACTTCCCCTATATTATTGGTCTTATGTGCTCACGCACGTCCCTCACACCCCCTAGCCCGCCCCTGCCCTTCCCCTTCACTTCAATTCATTTACAGACAAGAGGGACATTCTCTCTGCTCCTCTCTCGTTCGCTATCTCTCTTTCCATTCTCGCTTCCTCTTCGTCGTTCTTTCTTTTATACTTTCTTTTCCTCCATGTCTCTTTTCTCTGGTTCGACCACTATTACTGGGTCTGGGTTGCTGGCTCATCCTTCTCAGCCCAGCCCAGGCCAGCCCAGCCCAGCATCTGTAGTACTGCTGATGCAGCGGCCGATGCTGCTTCTGCTAATGCTACCGCCTCTGTTCCTCTCGCACTCGACTTGGCCGGCCGCAAGCAAGCAAATTTCATTGGCCCATCTTCATTAGCCGCTTCCGAGGAAAGGTAATTCACATTACGCAGTTGCGGTCGCCACTGTCGCGGTCGTCCATCGTCGAGGTCTTCGGTTCACGCTGCTTCTCATCCTCGTCGTGGTCGTTGTCCTGCTCGTTTCGCCTCCCTCATCGTCGGAGTTTGGTTCGCCCGCTTGTCGTCCGTCTACCGAGGATATCTTTTCTGCTAGTGCTTTTTTCCTCTACTTTTTTTCTTCTCAGACCGCTAAGAGCGTGTGAACGGCCAACCGCCTACTGCTGCTGGCCGACTCTTTGTTCGCCCAGGCTGGTGATCCGATTCGTCTAGCCTCATCGTGTGTCCCCTATTATTATTACTATTATTATTTGGTCAACTACCACATAAACCCGCACCAGCCCCATTGGTTGCCTACTGCTAACCTCATGCGGAGGCAAACGACAACGAGGATTGTGGTGGGAGCGGTGACAATCGTTGCGGTGCTCGGCCATGCCAAGTGGGTCGACTTGTTTGATCTGGGGCAGGCAGTGCGCACCGTCGTTCCATGGTTGGAGGGTCTATGGGGGGTCGAGAGCTAGCCACTCACGTCAAATACGCCCCCCGATCCTGCCGTCAGTCCATCCACGACAGTGTGGCGGCTGACTGTATAGTCTATACGCGCCTCCGGCGTCTAGTCGCACGTGTGGACACTAGAACACTAGTGTGCCTAAAGGGCTGTCGAGCCAAGGGCCGATGACGACCGACCGAAGAACCTTTCGACCAACCAACTGACGGACCCTGTCTGCATTTGTCTACCTGCTGATCGTCTGCATTTGCCTCTCCTCTGCGACATCTGAAAGCAGTAGTCGATCCGAGTTCACAACGACACAAGCGCGACAACGAACTCTACGGTAACTCCACTATCTGCCTTTTACTTCTATGATTCGTCCGCATCGTTGCAATCACATCATCATGATCAGTCAGCACCCACTATCGCCATTCGTTTCGTCATAGCATGGCGGCTGCTACGGCCGCCTTAATTATTATTAACACCAGCAGTGCTGCTGCTGCTGCTACTATTACTACTACTACTACTATTACTACTATTACCATTACTATTAGTGTAATTTCTACTTTGCTGGCGCTGCCGCGTTTCCTTGCGTCGTTCAGTTGTCCCGTACATCCTATGAGGAAGCTGGGGGAGTTCAGCTGGGGCAAAGATAACGGCGAGAGGAAAAGAAAAATAAAGAGTAACACGGAGCTGAGGAGAATACGAAGGTAGAACACAGACAAAGGAAAAAGGTTGGTTGATTGACGACGACGACGATGATGATGATGATGACGACAGGATCGGGGCAGGACAGCGGGACTTCGACGCGCGGCGCGGCAGCCAACAGAATACGACCACGAAGCACTGTTCACTGGCCACTTTCGTACTTGTCACCACGATGTGTATATATACGGGGAGAGAGAGAGAGAGAATGAGAACGAGAGAAAGAATGAGAACGAGAGGGAGAGAAATAGGCAAGAGAGAGAGAGAGAGAGGGAGAGAGAGGGATAAGACGGAGAGCATTAGGGCCGTAGAAGCGGGTGGCATGTTAGATGGGGATGTGGCGCGCATCTCTAACCGGCCGACATCCTCTTACGTATGCGGCTCGCATAGTGTTGGCTCAGCGGAATGGACTTTGTTGTCGCTGTGGCGACAACAGAGGCGGTTGCGTACGTGGTGTGCAAAGCTTTGCCGCAATAAAAAGACCGCTAGCTGAGACGATTGCGATGACGGCGCGGGCGGCGGCGGCGATGTAGTGCGACTGGCTAACTGTATCAAGCGCTTCAATGAGGCGTCCTTGGCGCATCGCTGTCGGAAAACGATGCCAAAGGATGATCGACCAGCAAGCACTACGTCGCAGACGCAAACCTCAGATGTGAATCGAAAGACTAGACCAAACCCTTGTAGGTTGCTCGAAGTTAATGACTGAGGCGGGCCAAATGTAGAGAGTCAGGGTGACAGTGCATCGCTGAAGAGCTCTCCTTATATATCGGCATTGAAATATATATATATATATATATATATATATATATATATAAGCGCGAAATGTATATATGTGTATTAAAAAATTAATATTTATTCAATCCTCTAAAATTGTTTTCTTCAATATAGCTACCGCTTGCTGCATTGCACTTGTGTCACCATTTTTCTCACTCTTAAAAGCATTTTTTTTTAAACACATGTTTGCTCGCAACTGAGTTGAGTTGCTTCTGTAAATTCTTCCGGAGGTTGCGCAAATAATGAATCTGAATTTATCATCAATTAATCTAAAATCAGTAACGATCGCGCTGGTGCGTTGTCGTGACGGAGGATCCCCGAGTTGTTTGCCCAGAGTTCAGGCCTCTTGCGTCGGGCAATCTCGCGCAGTCTTGTTAAAATTTTGCGGCAGTAAGTCTTATTGTTATATTATGACCAGATGGCATTCGTAGAAATTGATTGCCTTGTAGCCAAAAAGAAAGAGTCAAGAGAACCCTGATGTTGGATCTGCTCTGTCTGATTTTCTTTGATCGACACTTTTAATGGAAGCGCCACTAGAAAGAATTGGGCTTTGTTTTCAATGCCGTAACCGTATAGCCATGACTCGTCTTCTGTAGTCATTCTCTGGGGCAATCCAGGGTTTTCTGCTGCCGCCTGAAAGCTCAATTGGGATAATTCCCGACGGGCGTTAATATGCTGGAAATTTAACATTTTTAGAACATGCTTGGTGCCAGTCTTCTGACGTGTTACATGTCGTTTTTTCACTTGATCTATAAGGTATCTCCAGTTTCTTAGCTATCTATCTGATAAATAAATCTCAAATTCTTTAGCTATCTATTTGATATAAAATAATTCGGCGATCGTTGAGTACGATAGCATGAACTTTTTAACGTTTTCTTCTGTTATTGACGTTAAAGGCCTTCCCGAACGGGGCTTATCTTCGGTCTCATCGCACTCACCTCCAAACTGACGTTACCACGTATCCACGGTCTTTCGGGACACTGCTTGGTCACATAAAAGCAATTCAAAACATTTTCGCCTTTTTGGAACATATGATTTTCTTTTTATCAATACTTTACAAATTTAACAAAAACATGATGCAGATTTTTTTCCTCATCTAATTTTGGCTCCATAAAAATCGTCGAATCTGGTCTTCATCACTTCTTTGAACAATAAACGCCGTTACCGATCAACGCAAAATTTGGCCTGTGTGTAGCTGATAAGTAGCGCTTTTAAGCAAACCAAACCGGAATATCTTGCTGGTTTCGATTTTATTTTTAACATTTAAAGTAATATAACTCGTCAATTCGCTAGATATATATATATATATATATATAATCCATGTTTATATCTGTTGTAGCTCTAACAACGTTTCTTCTGATAATCTGCCGCTCGATCCTTCGGTCACTAGTATGTCGCTAGAGTAAGGTAACGTGTCATTGGTGATGCTGACGTCAACACATTGGCATGTCCATATGAGAATTAAATTACTTACAAAGCTGCCGAACCTGACGATCAAGCACCATGCATCAGGCGGTCTTTGGAATCGCCTTATGCGTTCAGCAAGATTTAACTAGCTGGGGGATCGAAGGGAGGAGGGGAGGGGACACGACGAAAGAAGGGGCGGGAAAGAGAGAGAGAGAGGAGAGAGAAAGAGAGAGAGAGAGGAGAGAGAGAAAGAGAGAGAGAGAGAGAGAGAGAGGAGAGAGAGAGAGAGAGAGAGAGAGAGAGAGAGAGTGGGAGGAAGAAGGAGATGGAGAGAGAGAGAAAGAGAGGAGAGAGAGAGAGAGAGAGAGAGAGAGAGAGAGAGAGAGAGAAGAGAGATAGGAGAGAAAGATAGAGAGAGAGAGAAGAGAGAGAGAGAGAGAGAGATAGACAGAGGAGAGTGAGAGATGAGAGAGAGAGGAGAGAAGGAAATTAGAGAGAGAGAGATATATATATATTATATATATATTATTATATTATATATATATATATATATCTATATATATATGCTTAACACTACTAAATAGGGTGTCTTACAATTAACTTTGATCATCCAGCTAGTTAAATCTTGCATGAACACGTGAGGCGATTCCAAAGACTGCCTCATGCAAATGCGTGACGTAATATATATATATATTTTTTTATATAATTATTTTAGTCACAGAAGTGAGCTAAATGAGCCAGAATCAACGCGCATTTCACTTCGCTGGACGTTAGCGCCGGAGGGCTAAGGCGGCCGATTCTACGACGCCAGTCGTCCTTATACTCGTTTGCCAACCAATGTACAACTCAAGAAAAATTTGCATTTGCTTTGCCATTCCCTAAGCAGAGGCCCGTGTCGGTAGTCAAATAACTACCGCCTAAGCGTTCATTCTCTCCCGGGAAATTTCCTTCTGTGTAGCCGTTAGAGAATAAAACTTTTGAAGCTATTTATCCTGATGAACTAGCCTAACGATGTAATTTGCTACCGTAATGCCTGTGGGTCTGAACTGCCTTATATATATATATATATTGTGCCGAAATGTTAGTAATAATTTAATAACGATTGAAGAAGGGTTAAATGTTTCCTCGGTTAGGCGGGATGGCATTGCATTTGCTTAGAAGCGCGCTGAGAGCGCACTAAAACAGAAATTTACATTGGCGCAGCGACACAAATACAGTCACATTCATGTTTATTACTCTCAACTCACTCATTTACCGATTTCAATCACGTGCAAACTGCTTAAAGAATATTTGTGACATCGTGCAAAGAAAGTTTGTTTAGTTCATCGTAAACGATATATAACCAGCGTGTGCGCTCTAAATCTGATATTGATATGCAGATATCTGAAATCAAGATTGCTAACAACGTTATTAAGACTGCGTATAGATATGACTCCTTCTCCTTTATTATAAGACGATACTAATAACTGTATTCTTCGTCAAATCATTCAATGGAATCAACAACGGTATCAGTAGCATGGTGTCTGAACTTATAGTCACATTATAATCGTACTTATAAGCGTAAAACGTCGCAACATCTAGTCTACGAGAGCTTATGATTTGAGGTGTAATTGCATCAATCATAAAATGCCCCATTATTTTATTCCTAAAGCGAGCGGCACGCTTTTCAGTCATTTATTTTCCCTTTTCGAAGATAGACAAACACCGTACTACTACTACTACTCTGATAAAAAAAAAATGTAATTTTCGCATTGTTCAAAACATTAAGCGACGAGATTAAAAAAATAAACATTTATTGACGTCGAAAATCGATCAGACTTGCATTCTTTGCGCCTGATGCGCCACCTTTGGTTTGGTACCAAACTGATACCTGTAAAGTGTATATTATGGTTACTTTATGCACTTCTGTGATGTCCATCCGCATCAATACATCAGATGTTAGTAATTCCACTCTCATTCTTAAACATTTTCGCCCCCCGCCATTCCATTGAGAAAAATATGCTCTACCACATCCTTAATAGCATCGAATTAATTTAGAAACACTATATATATATATATATATATCCGCGTCCCTTGAAAAACACTGTTAATATGTTATTGCCAAATACTTTTAGCGTTTTGAAAAGTAGTTGAATGTGTACGAGATTTGAAATAACCAAGTGCATGAGGGCGGAAAGTAGTTCGGAGCCACATGCTGGGCAACCTTGCGTACTGCTCTAACTTCATCACAATGTGCTTGTCAGAGAAACGGTCATTTCGTAATCACTGACAACAAACACCGCACAATAGCCGGAGCTGCTAGCCTTATTCTGCGGTGATCAGATTATGAAAACAGTAACACTTATCGGCAGCGTTAGAGGCCAGTCGGATTACGGCGTTTCAACGTATCTTATCCCAGTCATAGAAAGAGTAAAAACAATATAAGTATAGCATCAACAGTGCAACTATGCGTTTACAATAGAATAGAAACGAGGGTCTATTGTAAAAAAACCTTGCGTCAGACGTAAACGTTATGATAACTAGTAGGTGAACGCGACGGGCAGTAGCTGTGCATGAATGGCTAAGAAATATCGTGAAACGTCTAAAATCCGTCGGAAGTGTGGCACTTCCTGTTGATGGCCTCTAAACGGCACCGCCTAGAACCGATCCCCTTGACGAATCCACATGTTGATGATTGACAAAGCTTCGACAGGGCTATAGATTCTCAATCACTGAGAGAAAGTGTCATAGGGGGGGATATATATTCCTAATTATTGAGATTACCGTACATACATACTTCTAACGGTCGTGGTTGCAACTAAACGGCAGCGGCGGCGGCGACGACGAGAGCATATACAACAGGGATACGTTGTTATCGTAGCAAGGTCTGCTAGATACCACCCACACGTTTTTCCGCCACTGAATCTAATCTCGATTTTTTTAAATGAGATACAACCAATTGGCTGGAACTCGAGTAAGCTTGAGTTGTCTGCCGGCCGAACAGTGCGCAGGCGTCAATATAAGAAGACAGCTATCCTATAGCACATAGTAATCTAAATAATAATGATAAGGATGATGATCTTGCTAGTCGAACTAGTCAAGATGACGGCCGCATCTCACTCACTTGTGGCTATGCACGGGACGCCCACAATTTTAGCATGTTCGGTAGGAGTGTACGGCAGCAAACGCGGCACAAAATCCCACAGCGGCGGGTGAAACCTGTCCGCGGAAAGTGCACCAGTCGACGCTGGGCTTGCTTGCTTGCTGCGAAGGAGAGGAGGGGAGGTGAGCGAGCCCGTAAGCACCAGCCAGCAGAGGCGGCGGGAAGAGAATAGAGAGCATAGGAAGCGCGCATGTCTGAGTGAATGCAAACAATCCTTTTAAGAAGGAAAAAGACACGGCACACGTGCATCGAAAGACAAGAACCAACTAGGCCTGCACCAAACGACGACGGTCACCACGACAACGATGACGACGAGAACACTGCGCCGCGACTGGAGGAAGCCAACAAAGTGCGACGTTCCTGACGCGCGCATGAAACGACGAGAAGGAGCAGACGCTAATGGCAGGAGCGGGATACGGCAGGCTGAGGGACAAGGAAACCTCGAGGGGGAAACTTGGGGCCTGCGAGGGACTCGGAGGGCTCAAGGGGCAAAAAGAAAAGCCGTCTTCGGGCTTTCAGTCCGACCCACAAACAGACAGCGGCTCGCCTTCGTTCGGCTGGCCCACGCAAGAGAAACACAGAGGCCCACACAAATACAGCACACAGCTCACCACCAGTAGACCCTATGTATTGTGCCAGTGGGCAGCAGGGAAGCAGCCGTCTATCCACCTACAATGTAATGACAAGCTGTCAACGCTTTGGGCTGAACGACGACAGCGACAAAGAGTGACAGGTTGAAGATGGGGAGGTGGAAAGAATAGCAACGGTGTGTGGAACTGCCTGTCCCTACCGAGGGGCCAGAAAAGGTTGAGGGATACGCTGATGTTCGATGCATCCGCGGATGGGTAACGGCAGACCTAGCAGCTAAAAAAAGCTTTGCCCACCACTGACCCACTTGTCTGTTATCCGTCCGTCAGTCAGATCGTTCGTGCATCTCGTACGAAGGACGTAGACAGACGACAGCGACACGGAAGGAAGGCACACAAAGAAGAGAGAGAGCGACAAAGAACAGGAATAGAAAAAAAAACAGGAGGAAATCGAGACAACGAACCCAGCAGCACCAGAAGATGCAAACCGCTTGTATGATGAACTTGCATTAAAACTGCAAAGCGCTTGTATGATGAACTTGCACACTTAGAACGTTACTGCCGGCACTGCGCGCTGTGCAGCCTTCTATAGCTCTCTAGGAGGCCAATAGCTTTCTGGTAGCTTTCGTGCGCCACCACCGTTTCTACCATCACCGGTAAGCTGTAGGTAAGCTGTAGAAGCCGTCTGCCACGAGGAGTATGGTGGCGGGCGGCAGCCAAACGCACCACCTATCAGCATTGACAGCGACACGCCGGTTATGTTATGGGGCCGGCCGCGAACAAAGATGGGGACACGGGCAACAGCAGTAGCAACAAAGGTCGCTACGGATCCGCCACACTTTTTCTTCTTTTGGTGGTTGTGCTGCTAATGGTGGTGGTGGTGGTGCTGCTGCTGCTGTTGCTGCTGCTGATGGTTAGTTAGTTGGTTGTATGTCCCAACCGTTGGTGGTACTGTTACATGTGCTTCTGCCATTTCTACGACTGCTACCACTACGGTCCTACGACGACTACGATTACGGTCGCTACAACTAGTACAGCTACGACTACCAACTTCTAGAGAGAGGAAGGCCCAGAGAAAGCAGGCCCGCCCGCATCCGGTGTAGTGGGAAGGCGAGGTAGCGGGGGGGGGGGGGGGCTTCCTGTGCGACGGATGGGCTTACTTAGGCCACTGACAGGCTGATGTATGTAGCTGAATGGCGGGGGAGGCAGCAGTGGTAACGTTGCTTGTTGCCCAGCGTCGGCGTCGTAGGATCGGGGCAGAATAAGAGAACGAGGCGGAGCAGGAACAGAGTGAGGCGATGGTGCAGTGGCAGTCGGACAGTAGCAGAAGCAACGGAAGACGGAGGAACATGCCATGCCCATCTCCTGCCCTTCCTGCTCGTTCTGCTCTTCAACATCCTCTAGTCTGGCCTGCCTGGTCGGTTGTCAACTCCCATCAGGTGACGGCGTTCCCACCAAGCGTTTTCGATGAGCGGGCGACTGACTGACCGACCGACCGGCCAACCAACCGACTACCGCCACACTTTTAGTGCTGCCAGATCTTTGCATCTATGTACTCTATCCGTCATTTGCTATGTTCTGCTCCGTAGTTTCGCAGACGACAAGACACAAGGAGAAGAAGAAGAAGAAAAACAAGACGAATAAGAAGACAACTACGACCACGCTAGCGACGAGCATGACACAGCGAGGGCAACAATGACAATGGCGCTCTTTCAGCGGCATCTGGCCGGGAAAGCACCTAAGGCACCCAACCACCGGTGGATTTGAGGGACGATCGGGGGCAATAGACGAGAGAGGGCTCAGGGCAGAGAAACAGACGGGAGTGAAAAGAAAAATATGGTTGATGGGCCGCACAAGGCGAGTGGCAAGGATGAGCAAGGTTGATGAGCGGGACACTCATGAAGTAGAGGCATGGCTTCTCTCCTCCTTCCCGTTGACGAAGCTGGCCTTATTGACGCCAAGAACAGGCGGTCAAACGTCGTCCCATTTTGCTCACAGAAGTGCAACTACCGCATGCGGGGGAGTCTGCATCATTGCCATACGGCGTTTATGCGTGCGACCCGCGGCGTGCACGCGACGACAGACGACGACCCGCCATATACTTCGATAGTACATAACTTAAGCAGCTGGCTCAGCCGGCTACGACACATCGTCGACAGCGAGTGGTGACATCAAACATCTGCCAACGCCGACGCTGGTCGCACGAGCATTACACGACCATAACGTATTCTAAAGCAATACAGATGGCCAAGCTTTGCTACGTGTTCGGGTAGTGGAGTTTGCGTGACAGCTATCCTAGCGCTCGTAAAAGAGGAATAAACCTTTTTTAAGCGCAACTTATGGATAACATCTGTTTTCTTTTATCTTAGGGTGTATGTGTGGTCCGTGAGGCGTTTCCCGTGTACGGCTGCACACTGATGCATCCAAACATATTTCCACCATTATTGGCAGTATTGGTTATGCATTTAGAGATTCGTAAGTAATTACAACTAAGTAATTATGAAAGCCAGTATAAATAATAATAATAATAATAATAATAATAATAATAATAATAATAATAATAATAATAATAATAATAATAATAATAATAATATTTTCACCGTACAGTGTATACTAGGGCCTTCAAGCATTTTGTGAATTAGGATCGTTTATTTCTTGTGTCACTGGCTGGACAGATGAAATTTGCTTTGCTTCACCAATAACTAGTTCACTGCTGGGCCTGCCAACAGTAAACGTCTTGGAAAGAAACGCCTCCATAGGTGCCCAGATGTTCCTTTTCTATTGGCAAGAATCTACACATGCTTGTCAAAAAGGTATCTAGTTTTCTCATTTTGTTTTATGGATCTATTCCAGTAATTTACCGATTTCTTCGCTAAATAATAAGAATATGTGCTCATGCACAGCCTTTCTTTTCACTAATCGATAGCTATGTGTAAATGGGCTGTTAGCTTGCGGTGGACAATTGTTAAATGATTTAATATAATGTTGAGTGGCTTTTTCGTTTGATTGTTTCCGCTCGCGTGTGCATACCGTTCAATGCATTATTTGATTTTGTAGTGTAGCTGCGTGTTAGTTCGTTATTGTGTACATTTTCTCCGACTTCTTCTCTTTTTGGCAGAAAGATTGCCAGAACGCGTTTTGCAGAAATATGTTTTATTGGCATAGCCTTCCATGACGTCTATAGAAAAAACATTTTATTTTTTAATTCCATGGTTACAGGGAAATGTATAAAATAACCAAACTACACCAGGGCTTGTGAGAACTGCTACCAGTCAAGCTTATACTCGAGGCAGCCCCTCATTGTGCCCATAATTGTTGCCGCGCTGAACCGCCAGCGATAGCCACTGAAGTAGAAAGTCAGTTCGACTTTCTGACATCATTATATATGCTGCGCCTGCTGTGCTGTTAGCTGCCTCCGCGAGCCGAACAGCATTTTTTCTGCAGCACAATTAGTGTCTGTATAATCGATGGAAATATTCCACCAAAGCAGGTGATTTCGTAGCGGAGATATGACTCAATTAGGGCTCTCTATATATTTATGGCTAAAATTGTGTTGAGGCAGATGAACGTACTTGTCTAAGGACTGCAATGCAACGTCTTATTTCTCGGTCTGTACATTCCATGAGAGCTCTATGACGTGTTGCTAATAATCATCATACACAAATATTTTATTGTTTTTTTGTTTCTGTATCTGTAAGCCGGTACAGTTGATGTTAGTCACGTTGACGGTTTTTGATGTGATCCCCATCGTCGCCATTTCCTTGAGGTCATGCGAACTGGTAATAAATGCTCTCGAATGGTCAAGAAAAACCATAACTAAACGTTTTTCCTTATTTATTTCTGTAGATATCTTCTCCATTTGTGCGGCTTCTGTACTTCTACCTTTTATGAAGCCAAAATGCTGTTTGTTTAGTATGTTGTTATGCAAGTGCTGGCCTAGTCGTTTGACAATTATTGTCTCCAACAATGTTCCGTTAATGCTTTAAAGAGACAATGAACATTTCTACACGTGATACGTTGATGCTTGCAGTTTGAACCGGGATCTTATTCTTAATAAAAGAACAAGGTTTGGATGTCCCCAACATAAACGGTCCCCCCACGGCAGAGACTTGATTTTCAACCAACAGCGCAACTAGCATATCATAACGCCCACGTTCCGATCAAGTGCTTTACCGTCAATAATGAAAAAATACTAAGTTTGTTTTTTTTCCCCGTGTACACATACATCCTTCTCGACTCCTGCATACAATTTTCGTAACAACGCAGTTATATAAAGGCGATATAGTGTTCCCACCCAGCTGCCAGTATGGCTAGATATTTTAGTATTAGTAGGTCAGCAGTTTTACCCAGCCGAGTAGGTACGCAACACTCTATCCGGCTGTGGCGGTTTTAATAATATGACAAATTTCTGTTCTAGCAAAATGTTTGCGGCGTAATGGAAGGACACAGACTAGCCACTGTCATATGCACTTGAAAGTTTTCTTGGACCTTCATGTCTCTGAAAACTCTGGGAGCCCAATCAACAGCCCTGAAAAACAGTACAGTTCTGAGTGCTCCATACAGCATAAGCGACAGTCGGTTGTCGCATACGATTTGCCGCAGACGTATCACTTCTGTTTTAGTTTGTACCTAGCGCCCGGATATCCGTCGTTGAACTTGTCGAGACTCGCATAGGCGCGACAATAGAACCTGCATCTAGAAATCTAAAAATATCTACAACGTTCCTTTGTAGCAATTGCAGACCGAACCTTTCCGGGCCGGGTGCGGTGCTTCGTCATTTTGTTCTCGTCGTCGAAGAGGTAGAGCTGAACGATAAAGAGAGCGAACTACGTTTCGAACAATAACAACGGGAAGGAACGGCGTAGATAAAACAACCGTCAGCTTCGTCGTCAGACTGGTCTGGCCTTCGTCTGTGTAGTCGGTTGGCTGAGTGTGCGGGCTCCTTTGAAATGGCCTGGTAATAGGTTCTTAGAACGTCAGCCTTCTTGTCAGCCCCGGACTTTTCGGACGGTTTGACTTCGTGTGCGGATACCCGTGTAGGAAGTGAAGCCAGGCGTGGCACCAAAGGACCGACGTGCGGCGCTGGGAGCTAGCTGGTTGGAGACCGCGAATCAATAGCAGCTGCAGCGACAACAGCAGCAGCAGCAAGGAAAACTCTCGCGGAAAGTAGGGGTGCCCTTTCGTCATTCAACGCCTCCACTCTCAAACTCAGTGGCCCCCCTTTGCTTGAACGTCCCCTGGGAGTTTGTAGGACTTTTCCACAAATATAACAAAGCAGTATGTATTCGTCAAAGATTCTCCAATGCTATGCTTGTCTGCCCCATGCGCGATCGAACATTGTAGTCATGGTCAACACCCGGGGTCTGGACAGGCAGTGCTTGCAGCCTACGCATTGTACACTGTTTCTGGTTTTGTGTATGATCGAGAGTCATCTGCTGTTTCTGCAGATGCTACCGCCTTTGTGACCTCTGGTAGACGATGGCGGGCCAACGCCTTCAAAACGGCAGCAAACGGGGCAACGCCAACGGAACCAAAAGCTTGGGGCAAGATAATCATGTGTCGGGTAAGCAGCATATATATATATATATATATATAGTGCTTGTAGTACTCGTATACTCGTATATGCCTAGCAAAGAAAAGTCTCGTATAAGAGCTATACAAATTGGTGTATATGTACACACGCATGAAAATATAGATGTATGTATACGTGGCTCATTGGAGATTTTTGTATTAGACTTTTTCGCCTCATATCTTCCTACTTTTTCGAAGAGATCAAACAATCACCGTGTACAAATAGCGTAGCAAACTCCTATGTAATAATAATGTATCTATATCTACGCAGGATCATATTTCTGTAAGGCAATTTTTTTTACCTGTTTTCGCTTCGAGACTTCACTCACTGGTTGAAGGGTTCAGCAACATGGAAGTGTGCAAATAAGATACATTTTAGATAGCGTTTTTTAATTACGTTTCCGTTTGTCTTACCGAATATATATATATATATATATATATATATATATATATATATATAAATGTTGCTCTAGACCCCATAATTTGTTGGTCGAATTCTAAAGCATTAAATATACATATTAGTTTGATCCATAGGTCCGTCTGGAGTTTTCACCTATTTTTTTTATTGAATGCTGCCCAACGTTCAGGCAAGCTTATGAGTCTATTCCTCCAGGAGGTGGCGTCCTGATTTCCGAAGTAATGATCTATATACGTTTTAACACCATTTAAGGAATTTAATTCTCTGCCATTAAGGGAATCTTGAAGGCACCGAAACAGATCCGGGTTTTTTTGTTCGTCGTATAGTCCTTTCGGATAGTCCCGAAGCACGATCGGGACTATACGAAGGATGTAGCAGAATATATCACCCAAATTCCATAAACTTTTTAGTGGTGAGCAAATCTGTGTGCGGTCTTGCGTTGTCGAGGTGAAAAGTCACTTCTTTTCTGTTCGCCGATTCCGGCGGCTTCTGGTCGATTGCCTTCTCCAAATTGTCCAGTCGTTTTAGCAGTTTTAAGTTAGGACCTTCTGCGGACAACGTTCTTATAGAATATCTACTTCTTATCCCCCCCGGAGAAAGGGGCAAGCCTCGTTCTATTTAGAAGCTGTTCGCACACCAACAAACGCTGCCCCGACTGGCGATTGCTGAGCGCGTGCGGTGCCCATATGGTGGTCATAGTCACCCATGAAGATGCCTTTGAACGGATATCTGTGGTACGTTGACAATGGCTACAATCCCGCGTAGCGAAAGGTGTGGGTTTTGTTCGACCGC
The DNA here is from genome assembly GCA_003439945.1 of Dermanyssus gallinae. Lineage (NCBI taxonomy): Eukaryota > Metazoa > Arthropoda > Arachnida > Mesostigmata > Dermanyssidae > Dermanyssus > Dermanyssus gallinae. The sequence goes on from QVRM01006790.1 coordinate 48,419, forward strand.
TCTTGTTAGTGTGGCCGTGTCCACTGTCAAAAGGCGTCGGGCCCTGTCTCGGCCGTTAACGTCGAAGTCGGCGTTGCTAGATAAGACAAACCAATTTTGAACTGTCCTATCTGTTACTGCCTCTCCGCCATACAATTTACATATTTTAGTTAGGACTTGGGTTGCATTCCTTCCTTTCCGGCAATAAAGTATCATTAAATGCCAAAAATGCATATTTAATTCTGCCACCTTCACTTGAGCGTTACCCTTTGCCGACAGTTTTCATCCTCCCCCGGCGCTGCACAGTACGGCGCATGCAGCTTTCCAAACGGACTTATAGATAAACCCAATATATATATATATATATATATATATATATATATATATATATATATATATGTATATATATATCTGTCGCTCCAAAACTCCAGTCCTGGTTTTGCTGGTCTCAGTACTGCAGGCCAATTGTATAACACAGGATGATAACGTATGCGAGCAAACGCATCAACAAATTTAGCACAGGATCGAATACTCTCTTAGGCGACGATCTTCCGTCTTCCGGCGTTCGCTTCTATTAACAGCTCCTCTAACCGAACTCTGTAAGTAAATCAAATATCTGTATCCTTAAACATATAATTTTATACGCAGAAGATATTGTTCTCTACAGCCGATCCAGGAGTGACCTGTACAAAGCACTGGAGCGTTAGTGCAGAAATAACGAGTTTAAAATCAGCCTCCCAAAAACTAAAGCTATGCAGTTCAGCAAAACATGAAGAAGCCGTTCAAGACACGGGTATCTAAAACTTGGCAGCGTGCCAATAGAATACGTGCGCATAGTTTGATACATGCCTCTAGAATTCAGCTCAGGGAGGCATGTTTTGAGCCTCACGTCGAAGCTCGTAGCGTAACAAACATTGCCGCAATACTTTTTGCGAAATGCTGCTGTAATTGGGATTTCTTATCCCAGTACCCAAAAGACTGTGGGCTAAGACGGCACTGGCGCTGTTCAATATCAAAATAACGTCACTGTTTTCTCATAGGATTGAGCTAATATGAGATGACTAAACAAAAAGGCCAACGGAGGGCGTACAGTAAGGTTACGGCAGCTTTCTTTGAAAGAATGCAGCCAGAAGATGCGCAGGTACCGCCTGCTCAATCGTAGCCATGGTTTCGCAAGAACGAGAAATCCCTCTGCAAAAGCTTCGAAATGTGCTGACTCGCTACTCAGTACAGGGATTCCACCATAAATGTGCTCACGGGGTGACTTTCACGAAGCTAGCAATCCGCACTAAACGTTATCGCCCGTTTCGCAAGTTGTATCTAAATGAAAACAGATATTTCGGTCAATTTGTTTACGTGCCGTTAGAGGCACTCCTGAGGAACATTTTTTTCAATGTAGCCACCATCAGCAACAATTACACTTTCAATTCTGGCGCGAAAGCGCCCACAGGCCTTCTTCAAAGTTAGCGGATTGAGATTCTTGAACGATTTGACAATGGCTCTGCGTAGCGCTTCTGTGTTTGCATGTCGAGACTTTTTAGACTCTTGCTCAGCAACGCTCCACAGATAGAAGTTCAGGGGTTCAAGTCTGGACTGCTAGGGGGCCACATCGTCTTGTCCCAGAACGCCGTCATGTTGCCCCGCAGCCGATCCTGGACAAGGTTGCTGGTGTGGGCGGGAGCGCCGTCTTGTTGAAAGACATGTTGTCTTCCATTGAACACTCTATCAATCCATGGTTTTACCACTTTTCGCAGAACACATAAATACACTTCTTTTGTTACGGTTTCGTGTCTGTCAAAAAAGTGTGGGGGCATCGCGTCTCCTTCATTCGACACAACACTTAGGACATGCACACTGGCAGGCCTGTTTGGTTCTATGCACGATTGCTATACCCTCAGGGTCCTTTGCGAGCCACCGGTCATTTTTCGGGTTATGTTTTTGGTCAATGGTGAAGATTTTTGCTCGGAGAAGAATCAAAGATGTCCCGCCGTTTCGTGTTCTAAAAACGTGAGATGGCAGCAAGTCATCCTCTTGTTTTTCGCGACCTGAGACAACATATGTCTGAGTTTGAACGTATGAGATTTGTAGCGCAGTTCTTCGACGATAATCCGACGCCTAGAACGATCACTCATATTGAATTTGATCGCTAAACGGCGCATCGATAGACTTGGATCCTTAAAAACGCAGTTTTGCACCATTTTGATCACTTCTGGCATCCTTATTTCTCGTCGGCGGTTGTGAATCTTCCTTCCAGGTGTTGCACCACCTAGTCCTGTCTCTTCTGCATCTCTGTAGCGTCGGGCAATGTCGTAGACCGTTCTTCTTTTAAATCCAGTGATGTTGATGATTTCGGCTGGTCGACGTCCGGCACGAAGCGATTGGAAAACGGTTGTTCTTCGATCATATTCTAGACCCAGGTTGCGGCGTCGACTATGATGGCAATGTGTTTTTGTTCTATTGTGAGTGGGCTGTCTGTTCACGCAAACCGAACTGAATTAACGCAGTCCGTCTATGCAGGATAGGCCGCCAAATGTTGTGCGGATTTATCTGCCGCATACTGTACATATACAACTAAACATGCATTTTTACACAGCCCCGTAGCCAGAGGCCGCAAAACCTGGCGAAAGACCGTCACTCCGCAATCTTTCCCTAAAGCTTCAACAGTGGCTTATATACAATTTCAGGGATTCAGTGTTCGGTCAGCCATGGTGCTGCATGTCTATTTTTCTATATAAAACGAACTGTCGTTTGCTAGTTAGACTAGCATGCCTGACACAATGAGCAGACCGCCAACAGGTGCGTTTTTTAAATAGAAAATGTATTTATAAATATGTATATAGTATAATTATCTATTTGTCATGATCATATAATTGTTATTCTGCTTCAAAGGCAAGCAGGAATAAATATGCTCAGCTTCCTTCCCCTAGCGCTTCAAGGTCTTTCCTTCCGAATGAAGGCTGCACGTTGATCTCTTGCTTTGAGCCTTATCCCAGCTGGGCTTCCGTATCGTGGTCGTTGTTACACTTAAAGATAGCGTACGCCTTTAAATAAAACCTTATCCAACTAAATCGTGCTGTTACCGATGCAAATCATCGACAGATGCAAATATAGAGTGATTGATCCGGGAGTATTGCAGTTGTGACAGCCGCGACGTCCGGGTATCCCAAGCAGTTTTTCGAGGCAGAGATTAGGCCTCTAGTAAAGTATTCACGATTGTTGGCCTGTTGTATTGGCTTTGTGTGTTTAGGCCTATGAGCTAAGATTGCAAAAGCTCGTCAGGGTAGAGCTTGTTTCATGCAGGCGTTATCCATCAGCATGCTTACACTTACCCCCAATGCCATTATCACAATGGCATTGGGGGTAAGTGTTTGACGTAAACCTGCACCTGCTCTTCTTCTTCTTCTTCTTCTTCTACAAAATGTAACCACTGATCGAATTAAGACCCTGCCTCGTGGGTTTGTCAATCCGACGACGATCCCAGCTGACGAAATTTGATAAGGCACTCCCGGGATAGTGTTACTACCCCAGCAGCGACAATTTGAGGGGAGATTCAAGCTTCTTCGACGAAATCCAGCTCAAAGGAAGTTTTGAAACGTCCAGTAATTGTAGCTTGATGTCAAGCAGAACAAACCTCATCATTGATCTATCTACAACAATCGAACGGCTACGTTTAGGTAGAAGAAAGGGAACGCAAGGAAGGTACACTCAGCTTCTCAGCTGGTGTGAACTAAATGTTACGTAGTAGGATATAGTTGTTAGGAACGCAGATGAACAAAGTAACAGCATCGACTGCATAGGCTTGCGAGGAGAGTTATGTCGTATGTGTAGCCAATATGAGGGCCACTGTGCTTCATTGTTTCACGTGTAGTACTCCAATATATTTTCAAGCCGAACGGTGCTTAACAAAAAGCATCCAATTTATAGAAATTAAAAACGTGTATGTTTTTATTATGGTAACAGACAAATGCGCGGTGAGTTCTGCCTAATTAAACCTTGTAACTAATTGGCGCCATATCTAAGCTATCGATGTTGATGAAGGTCAACGTAGGCGAGAGCCATCAGTGTTTTTCACCGCGCCAGCTGTCTAGTTGTGTAGTTCTTGGCAAATGTATAATGTCTACGTTGAGCTGCCTAATAGTCAGGTGATCCTATGCAATGACCTGCATTGTAACATGAAACGACGTGGCTCATATGGGCGTATCGGAAGGCTGGCAAAGCCAATGAGCGGCTCCTGCGACTACTTCGCAGAAAGTACGTCGCTGTTATCTATGTTATTATAAATCATTATTAATATTTTACATGGCATTTAGACGATATCGTGCCACAGGCAACTTAGCCCATTATTGGAGCGTTTGTCAGAACGTAAAACAAAATTTAAAACGATTCCAAGTCGTTGTTTTGGTTTGCTTTTCTATCAAGAAGCTCTTGAGCAAGCGTCACGCGCCACTGCGGAGGGTCAACGACGAATACATACTATTAACCCCATAGGCGTCTTTTTCTAAAGGCTCGCGGCTTAGTACGCACCTACACTTTCTGTGTATGTGTCTATATATCGTTGCAACGTCACGTCTGTCGCGACGCAAAACTAGAGTGCGCGCACAGGGGGGGGGGCTAAAATAGCATTCGCATAACGGCGAATTGTGCAATCGAGTGCGACGACAGCGCCAGCACCCCCTCAACAACCGGCGCAATCGTGGGGTGGCCTCTGCAGATGGCGTAGTATGTTTGGGTAGAAGCCTACACAGGCAGACTTGCACACGGCGTCTTGAGATACAGATCGATCGACTCGAAGAGGCCCTGCCGGCTAATCGAGCCCGCAGGCGTTTAATCGAGTTAGTCTTGTCTGCTCATGGAGGGCGGGCTAGTGGAGTTTCTGTCCCCCTCGAAACCTCTCAGCCGGGCAACCGCGCGGAGCGCCCATGGGATCTAATCCGCCACTCCAAGACGAGGCAGCGGGGAGTGTAGGAAAGCGTCTACAGGAGGTGTATACGTAGAGGAAGACCGACGCTTTGGTCTGTGTGTACGAGCCGGAGGGGGGAGAGTGGCGGGCCAAGGCAGGCCTAGGACGGATCTTCATTAGGCCAATGTATTTGCAAATTGACACCGCTTTTGCAGCTTTCTCTACGAGGGTTCTCTGGTCGAAAGGTTTCTTGCTGTGCTGTAGCACACACGGAGCGCATGGTTACGGCTGCAGTTGCACGAGAGCGGCAGCAGCAGCAGCGCCCTCCCCATTAAGCTTCTCGACAGCCTTCGTATGAGTATCGCGGAGGCCATGAGCTCTTATTGGGCGTGAGTGTGGCCGCGTGCATGTGTGTATATAGACGCAACTGACGCGACCCTGCCAACGGGTGTTCGTCCTCCCGTGCAATTCGGAGGGACCGGTTTCTCTAGTTTCGTATCGTACTCAGTTCAAGGCACGCCGAGGCCGCGTGGCAATATTAGCAAATGCTGCTGTTGTCGCCGCTCGGCATCCTTAGGAGGGCTTAAAGCGCGCAGCAAATTTTACTTGAACCTTGCTCGAGAGTTTAATATTAAACACGTTTTGCCTGATTATATTCATTGGCTCGTTTCGCGCGCGCGCTTTCTCTATCGCCTTTCTCTTATTTGCATCAGTTCCTCAAACGTTGCTGTTTTTTTCTCAACGTTCGTCGGAACAACGGGCATTCTGCTGTAAGCCCAGTCGCAGACCGTTCGTTCCCCATTGTGAACCCAATTGAGATGCTTGCCCCTTCTACCTCTCTAGGAAAACTCGGGCCTTTATGTTTTTGTCATAGGTTAAAAAAAAACGCCTGATCCGACAACCAGAGCGCCTACTAAACTAACGAGTTTATGCTACGCCAAAGCTTTGTAAGATCTAAAGATTTAAACGGCGGGTAAGGCGAACAAAGGGGTTGTTGGCGCCCTCTGAATGCCAGTGCTAGGCTTTCGCACCAAGGCGTTCGAGCATACAATTGGAGCGCGTGCACGTATCGTGCGCGGAGGTAGAAACGGTTAACATTGGAGCCGCTACGAGGCAGCGAATCCTTATGCAAAGCGTGTGAATTGAAGCCGAGGTTAACTGCAAACCTGCAATGTTACCTCTTACAATTACCATCTCATTCTCAATTGCGTACGAATCTCGATAAATTAAATACAAGGCGAAGAAAAATTTTTTACCCACTGTTAAGCAAAATACAGGTGTGATACAAAATAATAAAAAACGAATTACTATATATAGACATTTGAAGACAAATGTACTAAATAAACCAATGGGAGAATGGAGCGCGACAAGACGATCATTAACACTACAATGTAGTTTTCTAAATACGCAGGCAAACATGGTCCACGAAGATCAACAGTCTACATGACAAATACTTTTATATAATATGCCAGCCATACCGTATACTAGTTTATATATATATATATATATATATATATATATATATATATATATATATAAACATATACGCTCATCTTTCAAAAAAAGGTGAACAGTACGATACGAGATGTATGTATAACAACGCGCATTAAACTTCCGTCTTCCCGCTTTATTTACGCTCGAATTCGGTTTTAGTTTAATTTTGCTTAACATGCTATCATTTAACATGGTTATGTTCTTTTTCCGCAATAATAGCCAATACAATTTATCTCCAGCGTTCAAGAAAAATTAAGCTATATCTATATAGATATAATTTGAAAAAATAGAAAGAACTCCATAAAGTTTTCACTTCTCTACTCTACCTATGTAACTTGGGCGTGAGAGTCTCTCTTGAACTCGCTTTATATGTTTCTCGCGGCCTTGCCTGTGTGCGCATTGTGGGTCGTCGGGCTACTTACGTACTAAGGTTGCGTTGTTCGTCGGCAAGTCAGCCCCTTATCGAAAAGGACTGATCAGTCGTTGTGCGTCATCTATAGTTTACACCGATCCGCATGATGGCCAGCGGGCAAACCGAGAGAGGCCACATGATGGCTATGTTCAGCCAACGGCCAGTGTGTTTGTCTGTGGGTGTGCCTTGTTTCGCTTCGACGACCAGGATCGACTAGGACCAAGCGTAAAGCGAAATAGCAGCTGAGAAAACGGAAGAAATCAAGGACAAACGAACAGCTCCACCGGAGGCAAAGTTGAACCGACATCGATCTAACTTTAGCCGCCAGAATGGCCACCCACTCAGCTTGTTCTCTAGTTACTCGTCGCTAACAGTGACCTTTTCCCTGAAGACCAATTTGGACTTCCAATTTCAAACCGAAATCAGAGGGTCGCTTGCCAACAGTTTGCTGCATACTTCTTTGTATAATGTGAACGTGGCTAAAGTAAGACCGAGTGAGGAAGGTATGATATGGTTAAAACGAGGGTAGTGCTGGGACACATTTAACACAGTTGTTCGCAGGGCGAATTCCGCAGCAGCCATCGTAGGAGTTTGATTTTACGACGATTCCAAGATTAGTCAGTAGGCATGTTACATACACATAAGCTAGGTTGTCTAGGTTAGGGTAGGTTTTCGTCACACGACCCTATTTAAGACCGTCGAAAATTGTGGCGAGCTTAAGTTACAATCGAGAGCCAGAGAGTCTGAACCCAACAGACGTTGTGGAAGCGAGTGCCCCGTTTTTTGCGATGCTAGTAGACTGTGTGACCGCAGAGTGAACTGTTGCAGTTTTCAACAGCGAGTGTCTCCTTGCTGCCATACGGGTAAACTTAATAAACTCGGATCTTTAGCGAAGACAGGAAAAGACACGGAAGTGCGTTCCGCCTGCTAACTTCATTTCCAGCATAATGCATTCCCTAATGCATTGGTTGCTGCCTTCTTTCTTGACCCGTCGTGACGCGGGTGAACGCCTCCGACTAGTCTATCAAGTAGATAGGTCACCGAACAAGACCTTTACTCGCCGTACCTAAGCAGTAATAACCGTGAACTACACTGCTACCGCTCGACGGAAAGATCCGGACCCACAATAGCAGCAGCAGCCGCAGCAGCAGCAGTGGCAACAGCAGCGAAGTCCATCATGTGCAGTGAAAAGTATCTGCCCCTCGGCCCCTTCCAAGTCCCCGTTTCGCGTAAAGATAGCCGGCTCCGCCACATAGCTAGGCAATATCCACAAAAAAAAAGAGGCGATGAGATAGACTCATGCCAGCGTGTAAGCTGGAGAATAGCCGTTTCGTGTATTCCCTCAGGCCGCATTGTAGACGCAGACACAGAGCAGGCGCGTAGATATCTGTGGACGAGCCGAGTATAGCCAAGGGCCAAATCTCGCTTTATTGCAGTCGCTTGCTGTAGCAGCAGCAGTAGCAGTAGCTGCAGCGTCACGACCACTGTGGATATAGAGGAAACGAGCCAGCCAGCCAGCCAGCCAGTTGGTCGTTGAGCTAAAGAGAAAGCTAAGGAGGCAGGATGAAAGAGAGTTACCTACCCAGATCAGATAGAGAAGGACAGTGAACAAAACACAGGGCGATGGAGAGAGAGCGAACGAAAGCAAGACAGCGAGGAATAAGGTTGGAAAAAAACAGAGTTTGGAATAGAGAGATACATGGCCAGATATATGTATACACAACTAGGGGGTAAAATGTATATATACATATATATATATATATATATATATATATATTAGATGGTGAGAGAGAGCGAGAAATAGTTTAAGATAGAACGAATAGGAAGTACACGAAAAGCAGACGGTCAGAGGGCCGGCCAACGCATGCATGGGTCGTTTCACAACGACAGGTCTCTCTCGATTGCCATTCCGTCCAGTTGGCCGGACAGCTAGAGACACGACGAGTCGACGTGTGCGTGTGGGTGGCGTCCAATGCTAGGCCATTGAACGTTCTGTTTGGTGAGCCGAGCCTATTCAGGCCCAGTTCGCTCGGAACACGGCTGCGTGCAGCGCCACTGTAGCATTGTGGCAGGACAATGGCAACTCGCTCGCTCGCTCACATACATACGTACATACGTACGTGAGTACATACATAGGTGCTATACCGGTGACCAGCGTCGTGGCGATAACTGACGATGACTTGTCAGTTCATTCAGATCCGGCGCGTTAACGGGGGCAATCAGGAACGCGGGGTGCGCTTTTCGCCAGGCGATGCCAGCCGCCTGCCGCAAACGGTAGGACGAACATTTACACGGAGCAACTCTGCTAACTAATTACGTGCAGTCCGTTCATAGAAGTTCTCCGTTTTGCCCTGGCTGGCCAGGTGGTAAGGTGTGTTTGTGGCCGCAGCTTCTGGCAGTCGGCGATAGACTGCACAAGGGCCAGTATGAACACCCCGCTATACGGGCATCAGGTCAAACGCAGTGGCAGTGGTGGTAGTAGCAGTTGTTCGTCGTAGTAGTAGCAAGGTCGTTTGCTCGTTCGGATTGGTTCAAGTTTTCATCGCTACTGGACTGGCCGGTTGAACACAGAGCACAGACGTGCAATTTCCGCTCCTAGAGGCAGTAATTTGATTCTTGACAAAATGGTCCAGATTTACCAACCACATTCACCGCCTTTCATGTCTATACATATATATATATATATATATATATATATATACACATATACACCATCTGTCCGCCCGAGCCTTCTTGTCCAGTAGTCCGCCAATGCTGGCTGCTTTCATCTCTCGCTCTTTTTCACTCTCAGTCAGGACAGGCGGTTGCTCATTCGCTTGACCGCCGGCCCGTGGAATACAATTCGAAACGTGCATCATCTTAAAGCTAATTGGCGTAAGCGCTGCCTGTGTACCTAGAATTTGTCGTCGATTTCCTTCTCACCTACTACGTACCCGCTGCACCTTGCCAGCTGTGGCCGGTCGCTCGCTCGCTCGCTTCAGATTTCATCGCACTGGTTAACAGGCTTCTCGTACTCTTTCCTTCTTTCAGCTTTAAGACGAAAACCTTCTTCTATCTTTTCTGCCGTCCGTTTCCGCTTGCTCGGTCGCTCTCTCTCTTTCTCACTCGATCGTTGTCTGTGTCGGCACCGGCTTCGCGCGCCAAGGGGACGCGCGACGCGGTGGGCTTTGCAAGCCACAATAGGCGGATATTAGTCCGGAAATGAAATCGCGGTCACCTTTTTCGTCAGGCCTTGAACACAGCAGGTTCTCCCGGGGCCACGAAGGAAAAACCCAATGGCGACGGCGACGACGACAACAACAACGACGACGACGGCAACAACGACGACGATGACGACGACGACAACAACAACAACAACGACGACGACGACGACTGCTAGCGCGCCTCAGGCTGACTGACTGAGCACAGCCAAGTGGAACGGAGCTGACTACCGTCAACCGTGCGGATGACGGAGGCCAATCAGTTGTCTGCCTGACATCCGCCTTTGCTTTTCTCCTCCTCCTTCTCGTCGTTGAGGAATCTTTTGAGATGCCTTTTCTCGCTCGTTGTACGATCATTACCGATAGCGTCACCTAACGCCTAGCTGTAGACCGGCTTCGTTTTGTGCTCCGCGTCACCTGCGGAAGGAGAATTATAGTAGGCAACGGTACAATATCTTACAACAACAACAACAAACCACGTACGACTACGACTTGAGACACCACTAGTCCACTTTGAACGTGTTAGGTACACTCTTGGTAAGACCTGAAAAAAAACGCGTCCACCTGTTCTGCCACCTATGACCGAGAAGAGCTTTGCTGTAAGCCGAGAGGTTCCGTGGATCACACCGGCATTGAGCGAGACTTGGTTACGTCTCGATGCCGCGGTGATCCGGAGTGTAATCTCGTGTTATAGGTAGGGCAATTCCATGCATCGATAGTGCCGGATCAGTTGACCGAGTCGAGGGCCGTGGGTGTTTGTACTGTCCGTCCAAGAGATAGGAATTGCCTAGCGAACAAAAAGCGGCCTCGATCTGCACTCGAGTAGCTAGTAGAACCCCTGGAGTAGACTGTGTATGGGCAAACGGTGGAATGGAACAACGCAGGATTTGACGAAGTAGGCAGAAAGGCCTCATCTCTTCTTTACTACTCCCATCTCTGTTTCCTTTCCTCCTTCGTCTTCGTCGTTCTTCCCCGACGCTCCCTGGCCATCGCCTTTATGGGGTGGATAAGTGGCGGGGACGTGGTATTGGTTCTGCTTCGATACACCGATACGTCACAGAGGCCCACAGAGCGAACAACCGATCACCGTACGATTTCCAATCTTGTTCATTTGCGCCCACACGGGCCGACTGCTGACCTCCAGAACGCCCACTTGGATCCAACCAATAGGAAAGAGGTCTAGCTTAGTTCTCTCACGGATGAGACCGGCTAAACCAAAGAGGCCGTCTGTTTTTGAAGGGTCAACTTAGACGCCGAGAGAAACAAAGAGCTGCCATGATCCCTCTTACGTCATGGCTTGAAGCCATGTTAAGGCCATTCGATTACGCTGTCCATAAACTACCGTATCAGCTAAATAATTTAGTTAGATAGAGTGCATTTTCCGTTGTATCTTGAGAATTTAGAGGGGTCCAGGCAAGCTTTGCTTCCTTATGGGTTGCCCGGCAGATGTTTCCCTTGGATGTTTGTTACATAGAAGGCTTTATTATTATTATTATTATTTTGGCCAGGTGGACCAGCCCCATCTTGGACCTAGAGCCTTGAGTCGTTAGTTTTCAGTGCGTTATGTGACACATTGTAATAACAGACAAAATGGACAAATAAATTTGCCGGCGGGCTATGTCGGTCCAAATTATTATTATTATTATTATTATTATTTTTTTTTTTTATATATATATATATATATATATATATATATTATTATTTATTAATATTGTTTAAATGTTACAATTGTGAGGTGTGAACGTGTACTCCTTGTCTTCTTCTAACTCCTAAATATTATTCCATGGAACCGACAATACAGCCGGCGTTTCCTCGGCACACAGCAAGCGACAGCAGTTGCCGTAGAAACTCGCCTTATTATTATTATTATTATTATTATTATTATTATTATTATTATTATTATTATTATTATTATTATTATTATTATTATTATTATTATTATTATTACTATTATTATTATTATTATTATACGACGCCTATACGCGCATCTTCTTAAGAACCACGTGGTAATGGCGTTTGGTTTCGAGTCATCTGGCGTTGGCGCAAGGATACATTCAAACTGACGAAGGAGCTTGGGAAGAAGCTCTTTAAGGCTACAGCGGAGCCAAGATCGTCCGCGTTCCTCCGACAGAGGGTTTCATTGGAGCTTTAGAGAGGCAACATCAAGATAATGTTGAGTGGTCAGCAACACCCGAGCAATAACAATGATGTTATATAATTAATATATTAGTAATTGTGATACATGTACATACTAATAATAATAAACCCCTATTTCCAAAAAAAAATTACAGTTGTGAGGTCTGAATGTCTTTTTGCAAATCTTTTAAATAATTATTTTACTCTATGGCGCCTGAAATAGATGCCGCGTTTCCTCTCCGAATGGCCAAAAACAACGCCTGCCTCAAAGATTGACCCTCTCTTTGGTCGCTCGTGACCTCCTGGATTCGCCTACTTCAATATTTGAAAAATATTTCGGTTTCCTTGCTGATTGGTCCCAATGGCGCCATGGCAATAGGCACAAAAATATATCTTGTTTCCAGGTATTATTATTATTATTATTTGAGCATATTTGCATATGATCGGCGTCACATATATTTCTAGAAATAGGAGGAGAGTAGGAGGCAATAGTCCGTCCTGACTTACTGGGCATTATTTACCACAGACCTCCGGACTATGATCAAAACGACATAATGGCAACTCGTTCAACCTCTTTTGAGCTAACGTTATTTCGTCGACAAAAACGTGAAGCAAAACCGTTTGCTCGACGTTAACGTTTTTGGTTCGATCGTGTTACCCCTAGTGTAGCAAGGAAATTCCTATGAATACCAACCATCCAGCGGGGCTACGAGGTATGCGCGCACAGTGTTAAGGCGCATGGCTATGCGTGGGCATGTGTGGGCATTCGTGTGTGTTTGTGTCTTTACGTGTATTGGACGAAGCAGCATTCACTCGGCAGCATTCACTTGGCTGTATACACAACAAGCATGTGGCAATGGCGGATTGCCTGCGGAAACGGTTCTTCGTTGCTGCCTCTTTGCATAACCCTATAAAATACATTTCGTCCTCACACTCGGCGGCAAACCCCGGCGTGCGCACAGTTCATTGGGGCCCCTCCGATAGCGACGTACCCCCCCCCCTCCCCCGCCCCGCCCCGCCGCCGAAAGGTCTGATTTATTGAACGGTCGGGCGCCAGACGGCAGCGAAATCTCGAACGGTCTTCATCGGCCACCGACGTATCGGTGGCCTTCACCACTGTTGCCGTCGGCGTTGTTGTTGTTGTTGTTGTTGTTGTTGTTGATGTTGTGGTTGTTGTTGTGTTCGTTGGCTGAATTTATTTCGTTTTTCCTGTTTATAACGCTTTGGCGCTTGCTCTCCGCCGCTTGCTACACTAACACTGCGTGAGTCGGCGGCCGCTATGTGCGTCCAGCAGGGCTGGCAGCTTCGTTTTACTACTACTAGTTTGCTACTCCGGCCTTCTGCACAGGCGGCTGCACGGCCAACTAGACTGTATATATAGATCTACTTATGACGTTGTGTTCCCACCAGTAGTGCCAACACCATTAATCTACTGCTAATATGTATTTGTTGTAGACGCTTCCGCCGCCATTTCCTGGCCGCCGCTTCTGGCTCGGTTCCAATGTTGCCTCTGACTCTCGGTTGACGCAGCGCTGCACGGCGCCGCCTACCGCTACCAGGACTTGGCCGGCTCTTGGTCGAGGCCTCTCTCGACTAGACCTTTCTTCGTTCTCTCCTGCTTCTTTTTGGCGTCTCCTCTCCTCTTTGCTCTCGTCGGGGATTAAAAGTGATCGCGCCGCATCTAGTGTGTAACAACAACGTACACATATCACAACCAACCGCCGTTTTCGTCTATCACGACCGGTCGATCTAAAGCGACGTCAGTCCGTGGCGACGAGCAAGCGGTGTTGCGCGCATCGGCATACAAAGCTTTTTTTCGTTGCTTTGTTGTATCGTCATTGGCCTGGCTCGAGACAGCCTACATACAGCTCGAGACAGCCTACATACAGCTCGAGACAGCCTACATACAGCTGGAGACAGCCTACATACAGCTGGAGACAGCCTACATACAGCTCGAGACAGCCTACATACAGCTCGCGACGCTCGGCGCAGCGCCGCGACGAAGTGTCCACTCAGCGACAGCGTGTTCGCTTGTCGTTGCCGACTGGAGAGCCGAGCACATTACTGCCGAAGCTACTTCCGGCCGCCGAGGGCAGCGCAGTTCCTAAGCAAGTTCCCTCGCTTTGGCTTGTTCCCCCATCGAACAACAGCAGCCTCCTTCTTGGCCAATCTAGACGGCCGTACTGTGATTCGCTGCTTCCCTTTTGCCCATCGTATGCCCACCGCGTTCCTGGTGCTCTTCGGTCCTGGCTGTGGTCCCCCAGCCCAGCTACCCGGTGCCGCGGATACACACGCGAACGCACAACAGGCAATTCCCGTCCTCCTGTCCGGTTGCGCGTTTACTCTCGACGCGAAGGCGTGGACAGCTTACTTAGGAAAGCCGGAGACGAACGGAGATACTTTGGGTTGCCGGGGCGGGCCTGAGGCCAATGTTATTAGCTTTGAAACTCGCCGAAGAGATATTCGCCGCCCATCTATAGTGTGTGCTCCCGGAATGCATGTGTTCTAGCATCATATCTCCTCAGACAGAGCGAAGGGAGAGAAGCATTTCTTCCTAATGCCTTCTGCGAAAGCACCTCTGTATACATACAGCCTCACAAACACACTCCAATATATATACGCGTGTATGTGTGTACAGCTGCAGTGCCTTACAGCGGGCGCTGAGTTTGCTCGCAGGACACTGAAGATATTGTTGTTGCTGTTGGTTGGTAGGAGGCCAGCGTCATCAACGGTCCTCAATGCACTCCGCTACTCGGCACCGGCTTTCAGTGCCACCATTGGTCGGGCTAGGGGTGCAGAGGGAAGAGTAGTGTAGCCTCGTCTATTTATCGTCACTGGGACCTTTGCCATCTTATTACGACGGTTCTCCCTAAGGAGGCTCATTTGGAAGGAGGCTATTGTCTCACAATGATCCTCTTCTCTTCCACGGCGGGACAAATGGCTTCTCGTTTCTAATACCCTAGGTTTTGATCGAGAAAAAATGATGACGCCTAGCGGGAAGGCAATACAAAAACTAGTGCAAAAATCAAGCGGATTATTTGTATCTGCCAGAAAGTAATGTCTAGCGCACTAGCTAAGGCAGTGTTTGCGTCGATCGTGGGGAATGTAAAGCGTATCCTGCTTTTCGAGAAAAATGCATATGCTTTTTGAATTGAGGGCTTTACTGCTGAACTTCATTGTCAAGATGCGAGGTCAAAGAGACTATGCGTTTGCTTCTGCAATTAAGCTTATAGCATTCAGTGCACGTGTTCAGTTCTCACAATTAAACCATACTGGATATATTTATTCGCGCTCCATTCTAAGGTTTATACTTTCGCGCTCTAGTGTTCTCGCAAACTAAACTTTTACAACACAACAAAAACAAAGTCGTCTATATATATATATATATATATATAATTTTGTTAAAACGGACTGACTATAATTTAATATGGATCGCAAATTTATTGTTGACATATACCTCATTGTTATACATACACATAGTACGTGATGTCATAAATAGTGAGAAACAGAAAGCCAAAAAAGGGAACTTTTTATATAGTAATCTAGGGAACTGTGTATTACTTTTTTTTTCACATATACTAACATTGCATGACCATTACCAACTACATATATAATCAAATGATTTCTACGAAGGTGCCCGAGACTCCAAATGGGTCTTAATGTTACGCATATAAGTGTTGGCCCAACATGCGTTGGAATCGGCATTCTAGATAGGGCTTGGCCATACGACTCTTAGGCCACCCAGGCCGCTCCATCACGATGAAAAGAGGCCTCCAGCGGATGGGTGGGAGGATGTCTTGGCAGCCCTTAGCCTAGGGCGGTACGCCCCGCCGTGAACGGTCGAAGCTTGCAACGCATGACGCAGGTCATTTAACAAAGAGCACGGCCCGACCCTGAGCCAAATTGAGAGAATAAATTCGTTGTCGGTGGCAGCATTCTGTCGACGTCGTCACGGTAGAACGCTAGGGCGACACCGACGGCCGTAACGGCAACGCTGGCGAATAAAGCCACGAGCTCTACAGGGGAGCCCCACAGTAGAAGGAGAGCATGCGGGGGAGTTGTGTTTGGGGGAAGGGGAGGGGATGGAATGGGGGGGACACGAAGGAAATATGAGAATGTATGGCCTCTGACGAAACCTGGCCATTTTCTACGGGCCTTGTTTCCTCTGTCGCTATTCGTCCCGTTTGCCCGCCCGTGACTGCTTGGCTGGGCGCTTGCCACACGCCTAAGTCCTGTGGGGCAGGCGGGGGCGACGAGGAGGCGGGGGCATGAGCCCCCTAACTCTTCGCGAAAGGTAGTTCAGCACACTCCTGAGAACCTCCCTATGAGGAAGAAGAAGAAGAGAAAGAGAACGAAGAGAAGGAGAAGGGGCGGCAGTGGTAGCTGTACCGCCGTATCTCCACGACCAACTCAGGCCCCCACTAACCCTAATTTGCTTTTTCCTCCATTTTATTTCTCTCGCTGGGTCTCGTTTGGCTCTCGTCCCAACGCCCCCCCCCCCCCCCGACTGTGACCCACATCCCAAGCCTGCCCTTTACCCTACCCCTCCCCACTTTCGCTGCTACCCCCCCCCCCCCCCCCCGCGCTCCCCCAACTCATTGAGCTGGCGCGGCGACGCAAATGAGACACCATTAGTCTTTGTTATCGGAAACATAATTCCTGCAAGGCGACGGTGGCGGCGGCAGCGGCAGCTGTACCACCACCATCACCACCGACAGCGGCACATGCGCGTCGCGCACAGGCTCCCTAAGGATTCTTTGGCTTGACGTTCCCACTCACTCGGCCGAGTGGTTGTCGAGTCTATTTTGCAGTACGACCAACCACGACTGCGAACCACCAGCTTCTAACTACCTGCCTGCATATCTGGAGCTATCTGCCTATTTGACGGCCGGCGGTTGACTGCACCTCCCGAGCCAAGCAGAGGCGAGATACACGCTCACACACACCCACCCACAGAGACACAGATACGCACACTTACATCATATTATTGTCTATATCTCGACTTCACTTACTGCTGCCACAGGCGAACAATTGCTACGACGAAAGACTACTCGAAATACGTAATGTAGACTCTGACTTTAAATCGATGAACAAATGAATGAATGGCTCGGCACACCGTGCTGTTGCTTCAGCTGCTGCCCGGCCACAAACATATCTTTGCCCCGAGGGCGTTGTTGCCGTCTTAAGTCCAAGAGTAGGACGTGTCCTTGCGCGCTTTACCGCGACGATGCATTTGTTGCACCTCTCCTGTGTTATACGTATCGTGTTGTTTTATGTTGTCATCGACACTACCACTACTGCGTGGGCAAGCGGTTAGGCAGACAGACGTACAGGCGGCAAGAATAACCTGGGACCGGCTGTAGATGGCGTTGCGGTCAGATCAATCGTTGTGGCTAGCACACTACCGTGCACAATGCAACTTTCGCCGATGAAAGCCTAACGAGAGAAACGCAAGACAGGTGAACCAAATGTTTGCTGCTGCTGATCCTATGATCCAACCAATCATGGAAGCGAACGTACGCGATCTGAGAGTGGTAAGTAGCACGCACTACCGCTTCCCCATGATAAGCTATTTAGCGCCGTATCATTAGCTTGCAACGACGCGCTTGCTGTTAGCAGTAATCTTCCGTCTTGCAGAGCCGTCTGAGGAACGTATACCTATTCATTAAAGGTATGGCGTTATTAACGGACCAAAGGCAAATGTTGGTTGCCCTCTACCCCTATTTGCATATATGTGTGCAGACGAGGTTGCTTCTGCGACGAGCGGAGACGTTTTAGGACTGATTATGGACGGAAGCAAATAGCAATATCGATGCGGCGCAAATAGGCACTTTACAAGTGTTTAATAGTGCGTGTGCCGTGTGCGATTAAACAGAGTATGGCATGTGTTCTTAGTGGGTTCCTGCATTTCTTGCACTTACAACGCATTTTTTGAAGTGATGGTGTTAGATAAAAAAAATTGACGATTTTGGAACACCACCTTATTCGCCCGACGTTTCACCAGTAGACTATTGTCCGGCCTAAAAAGGAAAATCTAAGTTTTAAGGTTATGTTTTGTATTTAACGTTCGTGTTAACAAACAGGGGTATGAGCTTAAACATAATGTAAATTAAGCTAATGATAGGTAGGGATTAAGTTTGTAATTTAGTTTCTACTATATATATATATAAAGTCCGAACAAGCAGCTGTCATCTTTGAACAGTCCCCGCGGACAGTTCTGCCCTCTCTTCACACAGAGAGCAGGGTTGGACATTTATATTAAAAAAAAATACTCTTTACGGGCATGCTGGTGAGTTTTTCGTGCAATTTTTAGTTGATATAAGCGGCCTTGCGGGAAAGCTATTCGTAAACTTGTGCAAAAGCTTCACAGGACACATTCAGTACGTGACGTGTCCATACGTGACAGACCACGGAGTGCTCGTTCGGCTGAAAATGTCGCTGCTGTGGCCGACAGTGTGGAACAACGTCCAAAAGCATCAGCTCTGTCGCAACAACTGCGGCAGAAGCAAGAATTGCGTCTTTGGTGTACCTCAGCCTGGTCTATTCTATAGTGGTTCTATATATATATATATACGCCTGCAGTATCTGCTGCCAAAGGTAAGAATAGTTGGGCAACTCTATCCGTTGAGTGAGTTCTACTTATTTGCCGTAGCCGGTTAAATTCAGGCGAACTAGCATATTTTTGTGTCTGGACGTAATAAGCGTATTCTGCGACTCAGCATTTTCAGTTTATATATATATATATATATATATATATCCCTTGGCATTTTACATAGTATAATAAGAATGACGCGGACCACTAATAGATTGAGGTTGTAAATTGATCGTTTAATACAACCAAACGGCAAGCTGTCCAAATTGTCGCTGGCTGCCCTTCGACTTCCAGTCGTACTCACTCATGAATTAGTTGATCTGCACGGCAAACGGTTGCCACACAACGTCAGGAGACTCTGGTCGTCAGGGCCGCTTGCAGCAGCAGCAATAGCCTGTCCTCTTTTACGATCCATCCACCCGGAGAACCTTGTTGTTGATGGTCTTCGTTTTAAGGCTACCATTACAGCTGCTGCTGCTGCTGTTGCTGCGTCTACCGTCGTTGGCGGTTACTTTATAACCGGTGATGTGCCTAATGCGTTGCACTGCTGTCCTGCTGCCCTAACCTATCGCCCTCCAAGCCAAGCTGGCCAGCTACATGCTGTTGTGCCCTTATGGCTTGACATACAGTGTGTGTCTGTCCAGCAACGACGAACAGCTTCTCTTTGAGCCATTGGCAAGTCTGCTTGTTCGCGCCGATAGCGGCGGAGGTAACGAACGGTCTTTTGGTTGTCTGCTACGCGGGACGTTACTCTTCGTATCGTCGTCGTCGTCAGCGTCGTCGTTCACCTCGCCGATAGCCTCTTCTGGCCGGCCGACGCTTAGATCCTGCACTACAGTTATTCTCGACGCCCCCCCCCCCCCACGAGCAGCCGTTGTCGTGCTGAGTGCTTTGGTAACAGCGAGTAAGATGAAGACTCGTGTGCGCCTTGCGTGAGCCTTGGATGTCCGGAGAGTCCAGGTCGCCGGCATCGCCGCCGCCGACGACGACGCTGCTAATAATGATGAGAAGACGCCGACGACAACGCTGCTGATAATGATGAGAACACAGCCCCCTTCACGGAATGGAGTTGGCAAAAAATTAGCCGCAAGTGGAAGATACTACAGCAGCACCAGCAGCGGCGGCAAGCGTAAACAACATCGGCAACGACATTGGCAGCGTTGTCGAGCGATGCGTGGAGAAGACATTCCGCTTCCGCTCTGTAACGTCTCCTTCCTTCCCCTCCCCTCTCTCTCTCTCTCGTCTCCACTCTCGGAGCGGGGAGGGAGATACGCGGCGGTGGGCGCGTGGTAGAGGGGTAACTCGGACCAGAGGCCAATGGTGATGGTCAGTGGCCGACGGCAGGACACGTCGTCTGCTAGCACGCTGTCTAATTTTAATTACATGTGCCCTCGCCGCCGCTGCAGCTGCTGCTGCTGCTACTGTTGCTTCTTAGCTTTGGGCCGCCCCCACTTGCCCCGCGTTGCCTCGGCTTGACCTCGGCGACGTCCGGCGGCGTTTGAGTGCTGCGTGCGTAGAGACCGACAGACAGAGACAGTTGCACCGCCACTGGCGCGCGCGGTCATCGTCGTCGTCGTCGTTGTTCCTGTGTTCGGTCGTTAATGCCGGGAGCACAAGCAGCAACCACGCCAAGAGCTGTTGCTGGCTGGGCTGAAACGTCAGCAAGCGGGCAGGCGGGCTGGTGGGGGTTGTGGGGTGCGGAGAACGGGATGTTAGTCTCGTGCTACGAATGAACGCCGCCACCACCGCCTGCTGCTACTGCTGCTGGAAAAGGGCAAGAAGCCCCAGCGGTGGCAGAGCGGCAAAGCAACAGCAGCTCAGCAGCAACAGCAGCAGCAGAAGCAGTAACCGCAGGAGAAGGATGGATATATTATGCTGGCGCAGCGTCCCTGAGCGAAGAAGCGGGGAGGGGGGGGGCAAGGGGCTCTGCTACAACTATGCACCCACTAGGCAACCAACCGCAAGAGAAGGGCAGCCGAGGAGGTATCAATTTGCCGAATTAAGAATAATGGACGTTGGCCGCCCGACCAGACGAACGTCTCCAGCGCTATCGCCGACGCGGGGGGAAGGGGGGGGGGGCGCGCCGTCCGCCACTGAACGCCCACCGCAGTCTCCAAACCCTAGCCTTAGTGGTCACGACCTAGGTCTGCCGCAACGAGGCGGCGGGCCAGCAGTCACCGAAGCAGACGCGCGCGCATACATACACACAAACATGCGTCGACGCTAGAAAACGACATTCCTCGGGTTACGCGTTTCGCATCTATTTTACTACGCTATATGTATAGTAGCAAAGCTATTGCCTTGCATTCGGGAGGTCGTGGGTTCATGTCCTGTGTCGGCTAGTCTTAAATTAGCTTTTATAGTCTCCACTTTAGACAAGCCGGAGTGAACTATAATCGGAAAATGACCCCGTCCCGTACGGCCCTGGTCCGCCTAAATATAAATACTATTATATTTAATATATATATATATATATATATATATATATATATATATATATATATATATAGAAGTGCATACATACACGTTTCGTTTGTAACTTTCTTTGAACTCGACGACAATTGTCATAGCCAATTTCTGCTAGCCTCTAATACGCAAATTACGCTACGTTTCACGTTCTTATTATTACTATTGTTGGCATTTGTCTATAATAATTGTACAGAATAGCTTAGTGTTTGACGGTGCGATAATAGTTCTTCGCAGCCGAGTATTCAAAAGTCTCGTAAGCAACCTGTAAATGGCGTTGTCACATGCTTACACTGACCGCCTACTTTTTAATGGTGCAACTCATACCTACATCGGTTTATTATTGTCCTAATTGTATACAATATGTACAACACAAAATCATCTAGAGAACTACGCAGTGAAGATTTTATAGATGGACAAGCTTCTTACTCATCCACGTCTTTGCGTGATACCTCGGATGATTGTGATCAGATTGCCTGCAAACATATTACGTAAAGACTGTGTGTTGGGGTTCATTGCGAGTCTAGTATAGCCATATCGATTTCTATCTTTTCTACGGTTTTCAGCGCTCAGCGACAATTCCCGGTATCTGCAGGTGCGGGGGGTCAATGTCCAACGTTTTGCCGACCTGCTTTCCCACGACAGTCCTTTTAGGCTTACGTCCGTTCAAACCGTAGTGCCCGACATAGATTTTCAGTGAACAGCGGGGCTCCCTCTATAAGGTCTATGAGCACACAAGGTGCATTCGGGTGTGATCCCAGGATGCGCTTCAGGAAAGCTGGTTCAACAGGGCAGCCAGAACCTTAGCGTTAAGTTGTTCCCGTATTATTTGAATGCCCTAAGCCGTCCTACGAACAGTCTTGGTAGTTTGGAGGGAGGGGGGGGGGGCTGCAGAGGCGACTTCCGAATGACTGCGATTTATGTCCAGGCCACCATTGCCCCCTGGCTGGCATTCTGTTGAATGGATTTGACAACGCTGCCCTTCAGCGCTTGTTGCAACTCGCAAAATAGAATTCCGAGTTCTTTATGGCGCAGCTTCGTAGTCTATTCAGAAAGACTCGGCGGCGAAACGGCGATTCTCAAAGTCTACGCTTTACCTCAACTACGGGATGCGCGTAGCCGATTCTACATCTACGCATACAGTTATTGCAATCTTCAACACAACATTCTAAAACCATGTACGTTGTTTGCACTGCTTTTCAGTTGTTTTTTTTGTTAGTCATAGTACCGAGCCCTGTGTTCGAGGGAGAGTTCTTACGCTACGCGTAGAGTTTAGAAAACCAATTCGTAAATAAAAGCAAATATCTGCAACGTGTATGCAATACGTTTACGGAGACGTCGCACTGCAAACAGCGTCCGACTTGTTACAAGGTAGACGATAGGAATCGCTATAAATAACGCTATAATATCATCCGATGACGATACACCTTTTAGTTAAGACGTTATTACTAATGGTATGCGTTTCGCATATGATAATCCTACAGTATTGCAACGTATTACTATCAGACCTCTTAAGGTCCGATAATAAATCTATCAACAGCCTTATTAATGCAGCTATATATATATATAGTGATGCTGCAAGTCGAACTTTATTTATTCCCCATTTCGTCGGTACGACAGGAATACTGTTCTGACTCCGGTTGCATTGTAACAAGATTACTGCCACTTTCTATATCACTACCACTACTATTATTAATAGAGGCTTTTAAAATCTGCGACAATGGCCAATATGTCAAGGTTTGTCAGGGAAAAGTTGTTGTTGCAGCTGTTGTCGTTGGCATAATCAAACCCATTTAGCCTTATAGCTACGTAGTTAAGTTGCCAGCAACTACTATAGTGCCATCATTGTCCGCCTCGTAACGAAACCAGTGTTTCATACGAAATTTAAATAGATTTTGTTCCTATTCAGCAAATGTATCCATCGGACAACAAAGCTCACTCCAATCTAACCTCCCAACAAGGAAGATCACCAAAGAATGCACTCACAACCAAATCTCATAATCGACAACCCGAGCCGAGCATTGGACTAATTGATTCATTGTTGCTGCTATGGAAGGTCCCGTTTTAACGTTTTTTTGTTTAACTGTTCAAACATTCTATTTCTTTATCACAATAAAACAAGTGTGTGCTTCAACTTATCATGTAAACCTACGTATTGTTAGCAGTATGCGAACTGCAGGCACTTAAGTCGAACGGTACGTCGGCTATTCCGGCTACGCCACAGCCGGTCTCGCTATAACGGCAGCTGCTGCTGCTGTTGGCTGCTGTTATTGCTGCTACCACGAGCAGTCGGACAAGGCAAGCCATGCATGACACAGTGCGGCAGCCAACCGTGCTTTGTTTCTTCAAAACATGCGCCAGCCGACTGAATATGGCGCGCGCTAGCTGGTTAGAGGCTGGTTAGATCTGAAGCGGCTCGTGTACGACGAAGCACCACGAAGTGCAGAACCTTCCGTGCAGAACCTTGTGCGATTGCGCTTGACACGCTTGATCCATACGGTGTATATGTGTGTGTAGATGCGTCTGGCGGGTGGGCATGTTTGTGTGGAGTTGCTACTGGTTGTGGTTTTATGCTCACCACTCGGTGAGGGCACGCTGGGTACCAGATTTCGCCACGCTGCGAGTGCGTGTCGGACACTCGATAGAGCGTAGGCCACGTACAGCAGTTGCATTTGCTGCGTCTGGAAGTAGCGTCTCGTCACCCACCCACCCGTGCAGGCAGGCAGACAGCCAGCCAGCAACCAGCTATATAAAGCAGCTGCGATAGGCTGGATGCTGCTAGCCACGCAACGATTTGCCACGCAAATTTGCAGGCTACGAACGCGTAGCGAGTTTTTCGTCTCTCTCTCTCTCTCCCTCGCACGCTATCTTCCTCTCTCTCTGTCTCTCTGTCTCTCGTCTTTAACAGTGTCTGGGACAATATACGCACACGATAACAACATTGCCCTGCACGGCCACTTTTCTTATCTCCTAAGTAGAAGCAATTTGCTTACTTGCTTGCTGGCTGGCAGCCTGCCGACGTATACTGCAGTCTACTTACTGCTCGAGTGTTATTAAGTTGTGCTGCTATCCCTGCTGTAAGGTTGTTGCAAAGGTCGGCGTCTTGATGCTCTCTCGTGCAGCAGCAGCAGCAGCAACAACAGCAACAATAGTCGTGCTATCTCGTTTTTGCTGTGCTGTCGGTGTACTCTGCCGTACATAACATCATCTTACGTAATACGCCGCACGTATACGCATCATGTACCAAACACCTATTTAGTCGGTTACACAAGAAATAAGTCCTCGGCGAACTACACACAGATTTAACTCAATTTAGTGAAATACAGTATCGGTGATGTTTTATGGTTTTTACAAGCCGTGTACGAGAGAGTAATTTTTTAGCCCTTATTCGCACAATCAGGCTCAGTTGCATCAATGCACGCTTCAGTGTTTTCTTTTAGCTTGTTGATTATTTTGTACACGTTGATCTTCAAAAAACACACAGAAAACAAGTCTAACAGCGCTGACTCGTAATATTTTGAAGACAAGTGAATGTCCCCGTAAGGCGAGTACGAGATATTATATGCTCAAAGGCTGAATTGTCTTGCAGGATGTGTGGCCTGTGGTACCATTTTGTTGAAACCAGAGCACACACTTGAATCGATTCCGTCCAAATTTGACCAACGACATTTCAGTATCATGCTGCGTTGACACTCGCCATTCACCGTGGAGTGAAAACAATAATGATCTAATAATTTATTTGAATCAGAGGCCACATTAGACTCTTGTATACGGCATACGTAACGGCTCTTCGTAAATCGCGTGAGTGTTCTCGGTGGTCTAAATTCACCTTTGTTCATTCAAACTTCTATTCTGATAGTAATAGGCTTTAAAATACATCAGCTTAAGGTCGCCATAAGAGAAGGTCGCGTAAGACCTAGTTGTTGAACACGACGTTCCACACGTTTAGTGTTCTGTTTACGTTTACAGTATTGCTGCTCGCATTTCAGCTGCAAATCTTCCAAACTTGATGCATTGCTGTGCGTCTGAAGGCTGACGGTACAATCCAACAATCGGTAGAAGTGCGTTACCGCTGGCAAATTTGTCGCATCAGTAGTAACAGTACGAATAACGTTGCATCGCATTCTAACAGCAGCAGGTCATCAGTAGCATGTCATGCGCGTAAATCGTCATGTCGCAGTGCTAGCTAAGGGCGTCTACCTACCGCATTCCTTACGTAGCGCTGCTGCTATACATCGTCTATGCAATGACGTTGCTACTGTTGTTTTTGTTGCTGCCGCCGTCGCCTCCCAGCCGTCCGTTGGTCGGGACCTAGAAAAGAAAGGGGGCATTTTTATCGCTGTTGTCA
Organism: Dermanyssus gallinae; assembly: GCA_003439945.1. Taxonomy (NCBI): domain Eukaryota; kingdom Metazoa; phylum Arthropoda; class Arachnida; order Mesostigmata; family Dermanyssidae; genus Dermanyssus; species Dermanyssus gallinae. The sequence continues at coordinate 73,946 of QVRM01006790.1, forward strand.
CGACTTGGCGGAACGATGTCGCGTGGCGTGTTCCTTGTAGGTGGTTGGGCTTTGCCCGTGATTGACAGGCCTATCAGTCAAGATGTTGTGTGTATGTGTGTTTGCATGTAAATCCGTGTGTGTGTGTGCATTTAGACCACTAATGTTTACTCCTATTGCTGCCAGCCTCTGGTACTACTTACTGTAAGAACTACAGGAATTGAGCACATTTGGCTCCGAGCCCCATTAAGTCGGGTCCGGTAGGCCTGACTCGGCTCAGCTTGGCTTGGCTCGACGTGTGCTGACGGTAGCCTAGTCTGTGGTACGGCAAGCAGACAATGCGATCGGACAAAGGGCGGGCACGATCAGAAGGTCAGAACCTGCCGCTTATCCTACGTAAAGGCACCAGCAGCAGGGGCTGACCCCATCTTCACCTCTAAACTCCCATAGCCCATCGCTCTACCCCCCACGATCCGACCAACCGACCCTCTAACGAGGCGGACTACTCGTGAGGTCTGTGTGGCAGTTCGCCTGACAACAAGAACAGCAACAACAACAAAAGCAACGGCAGCGGTGACTTCAGTCAACATACATCCATTCATCTATCTATCCATCGATCTTGCGGCCGGGAAGATTGGCCACGGTCGGATTGGCGCCGGGCGAGGTAACGGCGCTGAGGGTCCTTGCAGTCGCCGCCAATGCCACTGCTGCTGCTGCTACCGCTGCTGCACTTCAATCCTTCACCCTTCACGCAATCCCACGCCCTATAGAGCGCTAGGTCTGCGCGACAAAGTGAATCTAGCCTTTTCCTCAAGAAGCCAGCAGCAGCCTCAATGGGCTTTTCCCACTACCACTACTGTCACCGCCACCACCACCGCCACAACCACTAGCCTTTATTGGCGCAGACTTTCATTGGTGACACTTTTCGTTACGGCCGACAACAATGACAATAACAACAGCAACGGCATCAAGGGCAACAAGGGCAACAACAACAACAACAAGGTGATAAGAACCAAGCGGGCGACCCTTCTGCCTCTGTCTAAGTATTGTAATGCTGACGCTGCCGACGCTGCTGGGTCAATCCATTTAGTTAGCGTGGTGGGCGTTTTTGTTGTGGTTCTTATAGTTACTGTCATCAGGCTAGTCGTGCTGTAGTTGTAGCAACTCTTCTGCCAACTCAAGAAAGCAGCAGAATTGTTATGCCTAATAGCCCAAAATATCGTTGCACTTACATTTATCCTTTTGGCTCGTCTTTTTTCATCATCCTTCATCTTGGCTCACGGATGCATCTCGGTGACGTTCGTAAAAAAACGGACGTGTGACCTCTAACAGTTTGCCAGGCTTGACCTCGCGATGGTGCCTCCACGGCTGTGTAAACGACAAACGTAAGGTTATAATATTGCAACATTTTTTTTGGCATTATTTTCCTAGTTGAACCTTAAGTTAGCGAGAAACAAATCCATCCGAAAATAATACGTCTCGCAATTGCACATTTTGTGCACCTATATCAAGCAAAAACACCAGTGTCACAAATTGTAGTAATTTCACTCTCACTCCGAAACAAGACTTCTCACAGACCATGTTCCATTGAAAAACCTTTTGTCTCAACGAGCTCTACAATTCTATAGATCGCTCTCGAAATATTCCTGAAGCACCCTGTCGATATGTGTATATGCGCAGGTTATTTAGTACGTTTTCTAACTTTGAGATCTTAGACTTTTTGAAGAGACCAAACAATTTAAAAACCGATTCCTCTTTTTTATACTGTTTTACCATACTTAATAAGCATACATGTTTATTACGTATTACGTTATTCTACATATGGCGAAAATCACGTAACAAAAGAAAAAATAATTTGTATATATATATACAGTCCCTGAAAAAAATATAGGGCCACCCATTTTTGTTGCATTTCACGCATTTATTATAACCAATCGTGTAAATATCACAGTGATACATGCTCACAGAGTAACAGCGGAGACTTCTATCGACATGTGGGGTCTCGAATTACTTTGAACCACGAGATTTTCACATTTGGCACAGCTACACCGCGAAAAAAATTATAAGGCCACTAGCAATATACCTGTTTTAACAATTAAATTAAGCGGATTAACGGCATTTAGGCTAATTTTACGGCATTTAACAACTACACTCAATACCCAGTGAACTTCCCATTAAGTCGGGTAACCTCAAAAGTGCGGTTTGGTATAGTGTTGAACAAATTTTCGATGACGTCGGCAAGAGCTCGTCTCGAGCCTCGAAAATTGTTTTTTTTGTCGGTGCAAACTTATTGTTCGAGCCAGCTCCACACATTCTGAATCATATTAAGATCAGGTGAGAGTGCAGGCCAGCGAAGGAGTTCAATGTGACGTTGGTCGAACCAGCTTCTGATCAGCCTGGAGGTGTGAACCGGAGCGTTATCGTGTGTAAAAACGAAGTCTGACCCTCTCATCCGCTTAAAATGCGCCGATTGCTCTTTTAGTAAATCCCCGTAGCGCGTCGAATAAACACGACCGTCTTAAAACACAATCGACGACTTTGTATAATACCCAACAGCAGCCCAGATCACCACTGAACCGCCACCTGAGTGACGTTTTGACAAAATTCGTTCTTCCTTGCGGACATCGTGCGAATAATAGAAAAATCGATCCGATTCATCAAAATAAAGCTTTTTTCATCCGAGAAGAGCACTCTATGTCACTCAGTGGTCCATGACATCGTATCGTGGGCACTCAGTGGTCCATGACATTTAATCGTGGGCGAAGTTAAGACGAACTTTCATCGGTCAGCAGTCAATCGTTGTTTTTTCTTGTGTTTTTTGCCAATGTGTCTTCCAGAGGAAGCTTTGCACGTTTCGCACGTTCGTTTGCACGTCGGCCGCCGCCGCAATTGCCCTCGCCGAGGGCGCAGAGTTCGACGCTTTCTTCAGAATTGCAGCTTGTTTCGTTCCGAAATAGAATTTGGACACCCGAAACTCCTTTTTACGGCGTATTTTTTACCTAATTAACAAAGTTATTTACTACTTAGGCACAACGCCCCAATTGACGGGAAATTTTGCGATTAGAGAGGCCGATGTCCTTATAAGCCTTAATATGGGCCTTTTCTTCATGCATGAGGCGCCAGCCTAAGCCTATCGTTTCAACAAAGAAAAAACTTCTAGTAGGAGGTCTGCCTTTGTTTCTGTCGAGCCGTTAAATGAGCCCAAAGCTCGTAATTCTGCTTAATTTACCCGTTAAGACACGCATCTTGCTAGTGACATTATCAATTTTTCGCGGTGTAGCCGTGCCAAATGTGAAATCTCGTGGTTCAAAGCAATCAGAGACCCCAAATGTCAATGGAAGTCTTCGTTGTTACTCTGTGAGCATGTATCACTGTGATCATTACACGATTGGTAATAATAAATGCGTGAAATGTGGAAAAAATGTGTGGCCCTATATTTTTTTCAGGGACTGTATATATATATATATATATATATATATATAATCAAGGCAATGTTGTGAGTCATTTGTCACGTATGAGCGACTATATTATGTACGGCTATCGCATGCAAAGTGCCCTTATTCAGAGCCGCACGGGTAGGACGATCAATATTGGTGTTGCTGCTTCTATCGTCGGCTTTGTTCGTACGAGACAGTTACTTAGTTGTACGTTATTATACCGTGTAAATATTTAATAGTATTAAGCTTTTTTTTGTAATTAAACATATATTACTGTTATACCCAATATATATATATATATATATATATATATATATATATAACTGTTTTACTCAATATATTATATATATATATATATATATATATATATATATATATATATATATATATATCTGTACGTTAATAGTATATCATTTGCAATGTGACGAATCTGTGTACCACTCGTCGTGTACAAGGTGATAAATGATGTACGGCTATCGCATACAAAGTATTGCATTCACAGCCTACTCGGGCGACGATCAATGCTGGTGGTGCCGCTGCTGCTGCTGCTGCTTCTATTTCGACCATAGGCTTTGTTGTACTATCGAGCGAGTTGTGCCCTAGTCTACGACAGGAGGCCTGAAACGAACGCAGCGATACACCTGCCAACGATTGTCTCGTGTATAACGTATACCTATATTTATGTAGGTCTGTATGCATGCATGCCTATTCGTCTCTGATGTATATCTCGAATAGACAAGGTCATGTATATAGTACACGTTTCTTCCCCGTCCTTAACGCATATATTCATGTACATATAAAGGGGATTTTGTAGATGTAGTGTCTGGTTTTATATATATGCACGTACATGAACATGCACACGAATATACTAGTTTAGATGCTAGGTAAAAACTAAATACGACCATGAGCAGATTGAGAATGAAAATCTTTCATATCACCAGTTACTGCACACCGATAATTGCACCATTTTCAACGTTTGTTATATCTGGACTACAAACTAACGCGTCAGCGACATTTGCGCTTAAACTTGGCGGACACTTATTAAAAACTTTATATGGCAAACATGACTTTTAACGAAGACAAACTCCACGCGTAGCTGTAGCAGAAGCTACAGGGAATAATAACGAAATATGACGTTCATATTTCGTTCTTCTCTTTCTGTAACTATACAGAGGGCCCTGCTTTCCTCTCAGATGATGATGATGACGGCGGATCAAGAAAAACAAAACACAATATACAAACATGAAACACAATATAGTTTGTTGCACATTATCGAGCTGCCAGAGCTGTGCAGTTAAGCTTCTGTCCCACGTAACCCGTATTCCGTAAATCTCTTGGCCTCTAACGACACTTTCTAGTTCAAAAGGCTTGTGCTCATTTTGAGAAAAAAAATGTGTGAAGTTTTGTATAATAGCCTCGGCGTTTAACGCTTCCCTGCAGCAGCGCTCTGTGATTTGCTGACAAACGAACGTGCCCCGAGAAAAGTTGATAATGCCTAGACAGCAAAGGAGGTTTTTTACAAGTTTCAGCTGCTCTCTTTGGAGAAGCTCTATCTATCCGCGCGTGCGAGTGGTCTACTGCGTCGGAAAAAATTGACAGCCTTGGTTTTGGTAACCTTTACTGTTAGCATGTTAAACGAAAAATATAACTCAAGTGAGTAGAGAGTGCTTTCTGTAGGTATGTTGTCGGTCTGTTCGAATTCGGCTATAGATAGCGCGTGTAACACGCAAATATTCGTCATTCTAGCCCAACTTACCTGGGGAAAATTTTAGACAAACCTATTCTGTATAAGTACTGCAAGGAACTGCAGAAGCATCAAACAACATACGAATAATAAGCGAACAAGAATAGCACAGCATATCAAGGACACGGCAGAAACTCTGCGCCCAGGGTTTTTTTTTACTGCAAATCCAGTTCGTAGTAAAATGTACAGTTAAAACGGATTTCTACTCTCAGCTCTGGGGCCATGATAATCACCCATCAGTTATAGTGATTAAAAGCCACGCGAATGCATTAGTTACCACGTCGTGGCTTTATTTCGAAAGCATATATAGTTCATCCTACGGATCCCATCAAGATAATGTCCTCAGGTAACTGAAAATACTCTCCATGTATCTACATACAATGTGAGTTTGTTCTATCAATATATCTCAGCTCAATCAAACTATCAATGAAAACATTAACAGCTTTCTATCAATAAAAGCTTATCAAAATTGTAGTCGCTATTAAATACGTCCATTTATTCGAAATACTTCTATTTTATTTTATTAGACTAACAATGATTTTATTGTTGCAGCAGTTCTAGATCCGTGCCTCTAGTACGCGTTTGAGGTTTACGCTGAACATTGTAGATGTAATATGTGTTGAGACAGAATGAAATAGAGTGTTATTTAGTTGTCCTAGCACAGAAACCCGTTCAACGCAAAGAATACTTGTAAACAAAAATTTTCAAAATTAGAGAGGTTGTTTATGACTCTAATCTAATAACCGTTTGTAATCCTCCGTACCCTGTGGACTTGGAATCGCCCTGAAGCACATCTTTAATGCACCGAGGGCCGGGCATATCGTGTTATCTAGGGTTTTCTCAACAATACATGTGGCATTATGGCCGCTGACTCCCAGCAGTATGGTTTGTCATCTATTCTGGATGACCACCGCAACAAAAGTTTCAACAAGAGTTTGAACAACTACAGGGATCGAACTGGCGACACCCCGGTTGATGACAACCACAACTAGCACCTTGGGACCCTGAAGCACGCCGCCACCACAGTTGCATTTGCACATATAGTACATATTATATATATATATATATATATATATATATATATATATATATATATATATAAATATATATATATATATATATATATATATATATAAGTACATGTGAAATTGGTAAAATGATTTATATGCACTCTATACACATAGTTAATACACTGATATACGCGTATCTGAATACGTGCGTATGTCGATGACTGATGAACCCGAGGATGAACGTACTGCTCGTAACTTTGATACCAAAGCTCTACTCAGCAGAGTCTCGTGCCCTCTTATCGACGGAGACAGTCGATAATAATTCAGATTTGTTCCACCGATGAGTGTTGCCGTTCACAATGTTGTTGTTGTAGTTGATGTTGTTGATGTTGTTGTTGTTATTGCTGCACTTGTTGTTGTTGTTGTTGTTATTGCTGTTGTTGCTATTGCTGTCATCGTCCTTGTCGCAACGCAGTGCTGCTGCTGGGAGACGGACAGCAACGAGGAGCAGTCAGTCTCGCATCAACATGGTCTGTCCTTCACATCCCCCTATTTGGCCGGTCATCCTGCTCCCGGCTTGGATCAGCTATGATCGACGACGACGACGGCGACGATGACGGTGACGAGGCAGAACAGCCCCGGGCGGCTGCGCCACCAGCACTGCTACGATGAATCCCAGAAATTTCCTCCCTTACTTACGCGCATTGGCCGCACCCCACCCCAATCGAAGTCGAGTCTGCCTTCCGACCGACCACCAGCTTACCAGCAGCGGTACACCGCTGTCTAACACGCCACGTCCGCTCAACGTCCGCCACCCAAGCCCCTTCCACATCACACAGCCCGGGGGCCATCTAGCGTTGCTGCTGCGATAACGAAATCGCCGCCGCCGATGACGACGACGACGACGAGCAAAACGAGCCCCCACAACCCCCCCGACCAGTACGGTGGCGCACCCCCGCCGCCAGTACGACCGGCACCTAGCGCCAGTTCGATGAATGAATTGATGGATGAAGCAGGCTTCCTCGATAGCAAACGCAAACGGCCGTTGTGGCCGCGCGGAGGAGGACAACGACAACGACAGCGGCAGCAGCAGCAGCAGCAGCAGCAACGATGAAGGCGGTCAAACCTGATTGAGTGACTGGTTGACCGGCTACATACTTACACTGCATACATACCAGGAGACAAATGCAGCATTCATAGTAGTAGTAGTAGTAGGAGTAGGAGTAATAGGTGGTGCAGGAAGAGAAGCAGGACAAGGGAAAGCAGCAGCAGCAGCCGTAGCTAAACCGCGGCGACGGCGCTTCGCGACGAGTTCATTGCGCGATCTCTAGTTGATACATATATATATATAAATATATATATATATATATATACATATATGCATTGGTAGCAGCCCGTAGCCGCGGTACTGATGCGCGGCAGCTGTGGTGGCCGCAATGGCGACGGCGGCGGTGTGGCCGACGGCATAGCACCCACCGCACGGCACGGCAACAAACGAGGGAACGAGGGGCAAGCGGTATCAACTTGAATAGTTCATCAGGAAAAGGAAATTGCATTTCCATTAATTACCCCGCCGGCCAGCCGGACAGCCGGCCGCCTCTTCGTCCGGTGACGAGAGAGAGAGCGTTAGATAAAGAGAGAGAGATAAAGAGAGAGCGAGAGAGAGAGCAATATATATATATATATATATATACAGATAAAGAGAGAGAGAGCAATAGCGAGAGGGGTAGGGAAATATATATAGAGAGAGCAGTCTTCTCATCTCTCTCTCTCAAACGCGCGCGCTTTCTTTCTCCCCCGTCGCTAGCAATCGCCAGTAGTGGATGACTTGCCGGGGGCGTTAGCCGCAGTTGCAGCTGGAGCAGCAGCAGCTAGCGGAGGTAGTTGGCGACGTAGTTGTGGTACCACCTATAACAACTTCCACCTTAGTTCCACCTCAGTGGCAGTAGTAGTAGTAGTAGTAATGCCTAGCAGGAGCTTACACTAGCAACTTGTAGAGGGCCCAGTTGTAGAGCAGTGCAACAACGAGCAACTCGTCGTAGTACCTGTAGCAATAGTGTAGTAGTGGCATTAGAGACTGTTCTAATAATGTGGTAGTGGCATTAGAAACTGCCACTGTTGAGGTCAAAGCGTTTGTGAAGGTGGGGCATCATCCTTCGGCTAGTGAGTCGGTGGCGTTGACAAACGAAGCGCAGCTTAGCGCCCCCCCCCCCTTATGTCGTGGCGGGCCATCTCGTTTGATCGGAGAAGCCAGAAACGGGGCAACGGAATAATCACCACTATGTTGCCTTCATCTGTAATTATTTGACTCTCTCTCGCGCCTTCTGTCCAACCGGCGATCGGCAAGAGAGAACGACAACGAGGAAAGGCAGCGACAGGCCATCTGCTGACCGCCTGCCCCAAGCCTACATCTGATACAGGCGTGTCCTATGTCCTCCAGTCCCAATTATATACAGGGTGTTTTGTTTAAATTGACGCATACTTGATCGCCCCTTTCCATTGAGTACCCGAACCTAAAAATAAAGCGGGATATTTCGACGAAACGTTTACGCAAATCGACAGGGAATCGACTCTTGACAAATGTTTTTGTTCAATAAATTCCCGCTCTCAGATTAATCACTTTTTTATTTCGGAGTCTTAAACGCATACAAGCTCTTGTCAAAACGCGTCTATCTAAATCGTCGAAGCGCTTTCTTAACAACGGCAACGAGCAAGTCTACGTTAGCGGGTCTACGCTGTATGTATGTGCATCACACCTCTGTGTAATGACCTCTAAATGGGCATACATGCGTCCGTATATAATCTGTATGAATGAACAGGTTTACCTAGGCACAATTGTCAGATCTGTTTTGTGAAGTAAATCGTATGAATAAATTGCAACAATTATTATTATTATTGTCATCATAATCATCATCATCAAATGTATATGTGCGGCTACGGCGTATAAGATTATTGATAGGTGGCCGGTCGTTGATAGATGAGTATCATACCGAGAAAAAGCTCGCTTGCTAATGTTCACGCGTAATTTATCCGCCCGCTCGTTCGCTACGGTGTGTCTCTCACCGTGTCTTTGGCAGCGAGGGAGGAATGGAAAACGAGAAGAAGAAGAAGGAGAGGAGGAAAAGGAGGAAGGGATCGCCTGTGCTATGCGTTGGCCGACAGATCTGCTCTATCAATCGAGTGAAGTCGAGTGCCGCCCTACAGCGCCGATGGCGGTCACCGTCGCTCGCCGCGACTGCCTCCACCCACAAGGGCGTCTTTGCCAGCCCCCACCACCAGCAGTAGTTTGGCAGCTATATACAACAACAAGCCAGTTCATTGCTGACGACGTTCTTGTCAGCAAGCACACGAAGAAGCAGAGGAAGAAAAAGAAGAAGAAAAAGTGTCATTCGATGGGGGTGAGAGGCGCGGGAAAACAGCGGCTGCAGCAGCAGCAGCAGCTCCTCCATCGCATCGCGATGATGACCTCCGATGGCGATGACGTGGAGACAAGGGCAGGATGAGGGCAAACGAAGAACATGGTGGCGCGAAGCCAGCAGGCGCTCGCTCATCGGTCAGCCGTATCGGTATCACCAATCAGGTCAGTCAATCCGAAAGTAGTGTCTGACTCAGCGGACACCGAGAAAGAGAGAGCCCACAGTCGGCAGACTGCTGTGCTGGCTCTCACTCGTCATCTATCTCCCTCTCGTTATCTATCCCTTTATATATATATATATATATATATATATATGGGTTGGCCAACATTCTGGTGTGTACCCCCCCCCGTCTTCGCCCACCTCTTCCCGCGATCCCCCGACACCCCACGGTCGTAGGGTCGCTCCCCTGCCCCCCACCCCCGACCGCCTTCAATCTCGGGTCACCCTTTAAGCGCTGCACACGATGGAGGGGCCGAGAGCGGTGGCGGCAGCTCTTAGAGGTCTCCTTCGTCCCACCAACCACACGAGTCTGTCTCAGCCTGGAACAGCCTCCTCATCGTCGTCCGCGCCACAGTCGTGGTGACAGCGGCAGCGGAGACAGCCCGTGACGGATTCATCGGGTGGAAACGAAAGCACCACTGGGTGGCCGATAGACGATGGACAACGAACGGCCTCTTTGTGCAAAGGCGGACCGACCACCAGCCCGGCTATAAGGCCGGCAATACTACAACAGCAGCAGCAGTAATGGTAACAACACAGCCCCTGACGCCAATGACGACAACAACAGCAGCAGCAGCAGCAATAACAACAAACTACAACCATCACAATTGCAATAACAATAGCACAGATGCCATTATTTTGACCAACGGCAGCAACAACAACAACAACAAATGCCGCTGGTATCGACATGAACAGCATCGATCGACATTCGAGGACGATGATGAGATCTGATTCTGACAACGACAGCGACGGCCCAGTTCAATGAGTTCAAGTTCTTTTCGACAGCAGCCAACCAACCACAACAACAACAAACTTTGCTGGTTGTCGGGTCACACAAAGAGAAAACAAACATACTTAGCTACGCTAGGCTATTCTCTTGTGCACTTGGCCCGAACCACAGCAAAGCTTGACCATTCTTCGAAAGATGAGTTCGATCTTGCGTCGGGGCACAATATAACTTTGAGCAAAGTAGCAAGTTGTTGCAAGTAAAATAGCAAGTAAAAGGTGAATAAATAATTCGTGTTGGACAAGAATATTGCGGGCGTCGAAGGCCTGACAAAACTGCTTTGTTTAGCGCCATGAGTATCTCGTACATCGATGTGCACAAAGGCTTTTACGGCTATGTTTGTTGTAGCACATTCCATATTGATAAAATAGGGTCTACGCAATGCTAAAGGATCCCGGATGGGCTGCTGCGTTATGTGCACTGCGTAATGTTTACCGACAATGATTGGCAAGCGCCGTGAACACTCTCTCAAATGCTTGACTGTGTCTGTCATAATTATACTCCAACTGCAGTGTGCTACTTCTTCTTTTGTTTGTTTCCAGTGCATTGATTTATACTTGATGTGCAATTGTCATATTGTAATATTGTCCGTGAAATTCAACCTGGATAATACCGCAAATGCCCTATTTGCTCAAGGCTAAGGAAGGCTCTACTAACGCAGCGGCGAAAACGGAGGAGCGCTGCAAAATTACCGGGTCGTTTTCAAGCTACGGTTTTTACGAGGCGTTCGGCAAGGGATACATTTAAACGTATATCGTTCTGTATATATCGTTCCGCATGGCCATGTATCTAGCTAAGGGTTAAAGGAAAGTAAACATTCTAGAACATTGTAGAACGTATGCGCAAGTTGCTAACGCTGCTATCGTCTGTTAGGGGCGTAAGAGTCAGACATTTGATACGCGAGGCCCATCAAAACGCCTCATCATCATCATCATTGCGGAGCGTTTTTGGCTACAAAAGCCGCACATTCTCGTTTTACGCTTGACTCGAGCAGCATTTCACCCCGTAGTTTCACTTCGAGAAAAATGTGCAGTGCGCATTTGGAGAAGCGGAATTCGAACACCCCACGGCGAAGGCGGCGGCGACAACAGCAGCAGCAGCGGCGGCAGCAACATGAGGTTTGCGATAGAGAAGTTTTTGCCAAGCGCTAGTAGCCGTAGTAACAGTAGTAGTAACTGAGTACTACCAGGTTAACTCGAGCTCGGCTTTCTCGGCTGGCTGCGCTATCCCGCCCATTAATGAGCTGCTGGATCATCAAGCCAAGCGTGCCACTCAGTCCTACGTTCGTTTGCACATCAGCACACAACTTCTGGCGGCAACTGTGCTGCTCTGCTAACATCAGTCAGTCAGTCACAGCGTGTTGGTACTACTACGAGCAGTCGTCGCCTGACGAACGCACGCGTAATGCTGGAGCAGTCAGTGCTGGCTTCAGCGGCGCAGAACTTTAAAGGAGGCAGCCATGAACCGTCCAAGGTGACCCTTCTATCTTATTGCGACGACGACCTCTCGTCGCCATCATGTCCGTACTGCCGTATCACCATGAGTAAGCACTACGGTACGCCGCCGCCGCCGCTCGATTCTGTCGATGCCGCCGTTACGTGGATACGTGCGGATACGAAATGACTGGATTAGGCAATGAGGAGGGAATAGTCGGGCGGGCAGGCAGCCAGGCAGACAGCTAAGGAGGAGGAGGAGGAAATGGAAGAGGAATAGGAGTAACAGGAGACAGCATAAGAGAGTGCATCGTCATTAGTTTGATGATACATACAAGCCGAATTAGCTATAATGAATATATCGTGTACGTGCGCGGCGACGACGACGACGGCGACCCTGCTAGAAGTGCTGCCAGGGTAGCGAATTAGTAGGACGGGTGGCGTGTGTACAAGCAAGATGGTCAGACGACCCGACAGGTCAACCCTTAGTAGACATGCCAACAGAGGAGGGCCAACAAAGGGCCAAGCAGGACATCAAGGAGACGATCGGCGACGGCGACGCCGAGAAGAGGAAAACAACAACAACAACAATAACAACAACAACAAGCAAGAGGCAAAGATGGTAGGCAACGAGCGGTCGAAGAGACAAAGCGCCATCGTAAGCGAGATCATCGAACGTTGTGTAGGTAGCCCAAGCAAGGCTATGTGCAAGCCGGAAAGACTGAGGTGGAGTATAACATTGTCGTCTAGACGAGAATAACATGGTACGAGGAAAGAAACAGCTAGACAGGGAGAGAGAAAGCGAGAGATGGGAACAAGAGAAAATGTATTTATAGGTAGCGTAGACCTATTATACGACAAAAGTTCAACCGATATTAGATCGGTACCAACCACGACGTTGGCTAATGTACCTCCGCCTAAAGTTTCCGCCTAAATCGGAAGCTGTAAGGCGGACACCGGGTTTGGGAGGGGGGGTCATTGGGAAAAGAGGTTACGGGATAGTATAAGGGTGAGTCCTAATTTTACCCGACTCTAAAAGAGGGCCGCAAAGCAAACTAAACACTGTGCGTGACCAGCGCAGCGACTGGGCGGTGCGCTGCCACACATATTTTATTTCTGTTTTCATAGAAGAACTGTATCAATATTCAGGCTTGGTCGCATTAACAATCCATCGTGGCTCCCCCGTTGTAATGTTACGTGTGTGCACTCACATGTCAACTAGGGATACGTTGGATGAATCTGGTGCTTGTGTAATTGTGCGAGAATCTACAACAACAACAACTACAACTGGTCGCTCCAACGACACTGTCAAAGGTAATATAAACGCTCAAGCTTAGCCCGTGATGGCAGAACGCATATACTCTGTTAAAAGTCACTGTGTTCTTATAAATAGCACATTTTTCTATCAAGATTGCCTAGCATTTGACCTAAGTTATTGATTCTTGGTGTTGAGCAAGACTTGCAGCCTTCAACACCGCACGAATATTAACGTCCATGTACGTTTTCACTTTGATACTGCGGTAGTTGTTGTGTTGTGACGTTGTTTCCACAAAAGAGAAGTCCCAATAAAGACTTATGACAGCTTTGTTTGCCACTCGAGTAAAACCTTTGTTTGCCACTCGAACTAAAATTCACAGATACCAATTGTTACTGGAGGAAGTGGACTACGACCTATGGATACGTAGCTCTGCTGTTTTGTGTGCCGCATTTTCCTGACACGTACCCACAGCTGTTTCTTTCACGTGTTCTGCTGTATTATGTTCTATTCCTCACTTTCCTCTCTCTCGCCTTGTCTTTACTATCTGTTTATATGTCTTGCTAGTGAACAGGTCTGTACATCTGCCAAGACCAGGGAGAAGTTGAGAAACAATAGCCGATATCAATCTATATAGGGAATGCGTATATAAATATATATATATATATATATATATATATACCCGATGCTTGCGATGTTCATGTCGAGGGTAGTCGCCGCCACCGTCGGCGACAATGACATTTTACATAGGCCGTTCTTTTTGTCGTTTGCGCAGTCTTCCTTGCTCTCTTTCTCCTCGTCATTGGCTATGTCATCTGTTTCCCATTTTTTCCCTCTACCTTTTTTCGGACTTTAACAACTTTTCATGCGTTTTACCTTACGCTGTTCTATCTCCCCTGCATGTCTTTGTTTCTATCATTTTTTCCTTCTTTTTCTGCACCTTCCCTATCCTCTCGTCTTGGCCTCTTCACTCCCGACTATAAGCCGCTCTACCTGGCTGAGCTGGTTCGTTGATACTTCTTGAATACGCCCCCATTCCCACCCTTAGGTACCCCCGCTTCCCTTAGTTCCCCGTCATTTTCGTTCGGTTCTGTCGTGTCGTGTAGCAACTTGCTTTTCTGCGTCTTCCCGTCTTCCCTTTAGGCCCATACTTGTTCTTTCTGTTTGTCTATTTCCGATAACGCATTTCTAGGGTATCGCATACCTGTTCGTCTAATGGCAGCAGAAGCAGTTTGCCGGTAGGGGGCTTGGTCTAGCTACAAGCTATGCTGCCTGTCATTCAAGTCAAGCACTGTCCCCGCCGGTGGATCGGCTGACAGCTCTGCCTAGATTTAAGCGCATCGGCATACGAATGAAGCGTATCAAACAGCGTGTGCGCGTTGCTGCAGCTCCTCCCTCATAGCTCCTCTTTTTGCTGAGGGGTAGAGTGCACTTTGTCCTAGCCTCTGTGCCGACCGAACAATCCCACGGTCCCGCAAACAAGAAAATTGAAAATCTGCGTTGACTGCCGATATGTTAGGCCTTGCCCTCCGCGCGGCGATGGCATGAGATACGCGAGTGTAACGTACACGATCATGTTATAGCCTACAGATTTAACAAATATATACAGACATTTACAAGCTGTAATACAAAAAAAATACATTTCTTGCAGTATGAAATCCCGCCCGGTCGAAACAATATGCAGTCATCACATTACTGTAGGCCAACTGCAGCGCTCTGTGATTTCTAGCTATTTCGGACTACACTGCTTAAGCTACTGCCACTACGGTTACTGGACAATTTGTTTCTAAGAAAAGCGGCCTTCACATCCGTGGTCATGTATATAATTTTTTTGTAGAGAATTTTTTTGCTTTAGAATGTTCCGTATATAACTAAATAAACGCGTATTTAGTATCTATTTTTATGCACGCATATATAAAGCGTTTTTCCTAACAGGTTGGTGCACAGTTGTGCAACATTAGCCGACCACAGCGGAGTACGCAATAATTTCCTTCTATTTTAATATAAAAAGTTGTTGTATTTCTACATATTGATGTTGTAGATATGCATATTAATGTACGAGTACAAAGAGTTATGCAAATTGAAATGGGCTGCATCGGAAACAAATATTTTCGCTATACGATCATCATCACGCTTCATCATCTCGGAAACCCAATCAGTAAAGTTTAGCTGCTCACGATAATCCGCACGCTGGAGCTCTTGCGTCTGCTGAATCTTATATGGTTATGTAGCTTGATTAGACCTCAAAATACACCACGTTGAGGTTCACGAAAAGACCGAGTTGTTGAGCACGTCACCCAAACGATGTTTCAGGACATCGTTCCTGTTCTGTAACGCGTTCGCACAAGTTCACGAATGGCGTTCTCACAAGGCCGGCGTGTATGTCGATCTACGTCAGTTCTACGAAGAGTTCTACGCCAGCATGCCTATACAGAGTTTTTATACATTTTCCACGGGTCAAGTATCTACGCTAAGTAACGCTCCAAGGATTTGACAGGCATGGATTTGGAGAAAGCAGTTCACGACGAGGACCAGAGGTGAGGGCGGGAACTTTTGAAGGATGCCGGCTGATTATTCGGACACACTATGCATATCTAGAATTGAAGAAGTATTTCTTTACATGAATATAGAGGTGGACCAGTATATCGCATGCACTGCTGATAGCACAGAGCTACAAAGTGCACTTGACGCTTTCGCGGAGATTGGCGGAGAGCCTAGACATGCAGCTGTCAATCTAAAAGTATGCGGTAACGCATTTTCGCCATGGCAACGCCCGATTACGCTCTCCACGGCACTACTACTCAGTCAAGCTCATTATCTGATACATATATATAATGCTAATTATTAAATACGCGGTGTCTGCATGGCATCCATCTCTAACGTCAAAGTCAACGGTTGCAAGCAAGTGCAGCGTGACCGTATATTAATAAGATTAGTAAGAAAACAAAAGATTAATAAAGGCGTCATAAACAACTTGACAACTGTTTTATTGACACTACGAATCACCTAACATCCAAGATATGCTATTCAGCACTCTGTTCAAATTGATTTACATCAACACACGACAGCGAAACAATATTCTCTCCCTAGAAGTAATGCCTAGTAAACGCTAATGGCTGCCATTGGTAATTTAATTCGTGTGGAGGAAAGTGCACGACAACATGTAGTCCAACATTAAGCATCAATGTTCATATTTCTATTAAATATGAATGTGTATATAGATATGAACATATATATATATATATACTCATCCATGTGGTGCTCAATTCGTCCCTAAGTCAGACCCACTAGGCTGGAGTATAGTGTGTGCGTGCGGGACGGCGACGACGGCGTCGACGATGTAGAAACGACACGAGGGCAATGCCGATCTTGCCGATCTAATGTACAGGGAAGGGATCCGCTTTGAGCCTGTCGCCGCCGGCTGCCGATCGGCCTAGCAGCCGAGGCGGCCTGGCACGACGCCTCGTGACTCACATCTGCGTGCTGTGAGTTCACTGCTTGGCAGGCCGGCTGGCCGGCTGACTTTAGACGGCTATTCGTCTTGTGGAGGGAGGAAACGGAAGGGGGAGAGGTTCGTCCTTGGACCGGCACACTCTGAGCGGAGCTGTTACACTCTTCCACTTTGCCGCTACCCTGAACCTCCCTCCCACTAATGAGGGAGCGATTCAACACTTTAACGGGTCTGACATTTGTTCTTCGACTATCGGAGCGCAGCTGCTTGGGGGCCGGGCCCTTCTTTCGGCTACCCCCAGGGGGGGCGGGGGAGGAGAGAGTATCCGCCACACGCCTGAACGACGACGACGCCCCGCTTGATGTCAAAACTTTGTAGGATAGCAACGCCAAGGCACTGCCCCTCAAGGTGCGGTCCAACCTTTCTTCCTTCGCTCGCTCGCTTCGCTCTCTCTCGATTGAACGCACAGACAACCCCTCCCTGCCTATACACCTCTACGTTGGTCTCGCTGTCGCGTTTTTCCTATGTTTAGAATAGACCTGGCTCAAACGCCGAAACCGAGCTTCACTCAGCGTGTATTTACCAACATTACCGCATGCATACGTGCTTCTAACGCACCGTGTTCGCCCCACTGGCCTACTCTGATCCCTGGTCGATCGAATTTATAGTTGGCAATGGTTTCGGTCGTCGGGTTTATGGTTTTCAGTCGTCCTGAAACGGTATTTTTGTAAAACGCAAACGTAAGACGTTGTTCTCTGCAGTTTTCATATGCGTGTGTTGCACACCGAGCCCTTATTGACTCCGTTGCATTGGTATTGAGATACCGGGGAAACAAATTACAAATTATGCATTCAAATAGAGTGAGTATTGGTCTTACCTCCATGCATTGCCTAACAATATATAGTAGTAAAGTATTTACAACTACAATATATTGTAGCATGCATGGAGTATATATATATATATATTTATATGCATTCCTCCATCCATGCATTGCTGTACAATATATAGTTTATATATAGAGTATATATATATATATATATATATATATATATATATATACTCTATATATAAACTATATTGTACAGCAATGCATGGATGGAGGAATGCATATAAATATATATATATATATATATATATATATATATATATATATATATTTATATGCATTCCTCCATCCATGCATTGCTGTACAATATATAGTTTATATATAGAGTATATATATATATATATTTATGTATTCATATATATCTTACTCACGATCAGAACCTAATCCTAAGTTGAACGACTGGAAACGTTTGTTACAACAACTTATAACCTTTATCCTAAGGTTTGGTTCACGGTCATGTCGCATTTTAAACACGGCTGCGTTATATGGGAGATTGCGCGGTTACATAGGTCGGGGTGTCGCTATATTCAAACTAATGGTTCACTTCTGTGCGCTTACACGCGCAAATTTTTATAGTCTCATCCACGAGTAATCCTATAAAACAGTAGAAGAGCGCTTTATAACGTGGTATGCTTTTTTTGTGTTTTTTACCCACTAAAAATAATTCAGTTTTATTCACCATAAATTGGTAGTGTAGTACAAAAGTTCACATATCATTTTGTAGGCTGAGAATATCTTTAATACGTGGTGTGACTTTGATCTTATGTCCGTACTCTTAGAGAGAGATAGAGGAAGAGAGAAGAGCGATAGTCCATAAATCAAAGCGGTTGAGTTAGTGCGGGAAACGTTTTGAAAATAACGTTGTGAGGTTGAGGAACTTTTGAGCGGCTCAGTGAGCTCCGTGACGGAGGCAGGAGCGTCTACGACAACTTTGCTTGAGGTAGGCCGTAAATATCAGTAATTAACAGAAAGAAGAACAACCAAGATAGATTGTGCTTGTTGATGTGAACACCGCCCCTCAAAAGCACTATCTAGCTAGATAGGTGCTTTTGAGTTGTATTAGGATAAAATAGAATTTGGCTTTGTTCACAGACTCAATGGTGGCGGAGGCTGCTCGGATTCAGAGGAAGGAGTCTGCAAAGTCGCCTTGCTGTGTGGTTTTCTGGCTGCATGTTAGGTGTCTTATTGATGATTTTGATGCTTGCGATACGTTTAGATACAGGCCTTATTTGACATCTACGATTGCTTATTTGCACATCAAACAAGTTGTGATAATATCCGTATGCTTACGGTTCGTAAATAAAATTCACAGTTACGGAGGGTTTGGCTAGATAACACATCTTCTGCTTAGCTTTTTTTCCAGGAATGGACACTCGTAATCATACCTACGTGTTTGCACAAATATGGACTCCAGACAGGTGAGCACTATAAAAATCTAGAAAACACAATTGATTTATACAAACAAATGTTTATTACATTTAAATCCTTTATGACGGAACAACAGAATAACATGATTACAAGCACAAATTTAGATTTGACTAGATTTCTGATTAGATTTCTGAGGTGTGCAGAAATTGTCTGTGCAGAAAAATCTAAGTCCTGCGTAACAATTGCGGTTGTCAAATGTTGATCCTTTGAGCGGATAGTCTAGATCTATGTTTTAAAACTAGACATTTCGAAACAAGAGACCTATCCCATCGTTACTGCACTTGCGGCTGCCGACCGCGTACTTCACAGCATACTGCTGTGCGGTCGGCGGAAGATGAGTTTGAGGGTGAATATATTTGTAAGCCGTGAGCGTACAAAATGTATTTAACACTCGACGAAAAATATAATTTAATATCTAGATATCTATTGTGTGTAGCCGTGGAGAGACGCAGCTCCCTTGAAGGCCAAGTCAGATGGTGCCAGTCGTGGCTCACTAAGAGCTTCTCCGCGTTTCACTCGGAACGACGGATGGTGCCAAGAAGGTATAGCGATGACAAATGAGATGCTAGTAGTTCAAATTTCTCTCATCTCGGTTAGCATGTGTGATGACGTGTCATTACGTTCAGCGGTCTAGCAGTCTAAAAGAACACGTTTCAGTAGATCAGGTTGAGATGGCTGGCCAATATCTCGACGCTCAATTGCTGAAGGTCAACACCACATAGAAATTGAATTATTTGGTGACGTCAACATTAAGACCGAACGAGATGAGTTTGTGATCAGAATTATGGAATCGCTAACGTCAATGTTTTAACTGAAGTTAGAGTGAGCTATCAGGAAAATATCAAGGGTGGAACCGGAGTGATGTGGTGGGAGTTACAGTAGACGAAACTGTTTTAGTCCCAGAGAATTCGTGATCTTTCGTGCGATGTAGTACATATACTATGTACTACGAGTGTGTGTCTGCCGCTCCGGAAGAATCACTCCTGAATTATTCACCACAACAACGCGCCAGTACACCCTGCTTGCGTATTAATATACGCCTCATATTAATGACAGCAAACTGCAATTTATCTTTTATCTCAACGATCATATTTATCTGATCTGGCTGCGCGCGACCATTCTGCTAGGTGATTAGAAACTAGATAGAACAGTGAGCTGAAACATTAGCTAATATTAAAGAAAATTTGCTGATTAAAACGGGGAGTGATTCAAACATCAAAAATGGTATAAATATATAATTTCAAAGTTTTTTGGTCTAATATCACAATTGAATAGAAGGCAATTTGTCATATCTACTATTAGGTAAGTCAAACAGTTCGTCGGCTTTCTGGGACCACATTTTTGAAATTCCCGCGCTCTGCAGCAGGGCCGCCTGAGAGTGCGGCTGGGTGTTTACATTCAGGAGCAGACCCGTGGCGGCGCGACGGTATACCGGTTCCAACTTTACCGTTTCGTTTGCGGAGTTGGCAGCTGTTTGCAATGGAGGACAAAAATACGCATTTTCGACACACTATGTTGTTCTCCTACCGTGAAGGCATAAGTGCAGCGCAAACAACCCGGAGGATATGTGCAGTCTACGGCGAAAACGCAGTACACAAATCCACAGTCGAAAAGCGATTCGCCCGTTTCAAAACTTCAATCTCGAAGATGAACCAAGGTCAGGACGACCCAATGTTGTGGAGACCGACGAAGTCATAAGCCTGGTTACTTCGAACCCAGGTTTGACCATAAAATAAATTGAAGATGTAACGGGAGTCTCCCACGGAACCGTTCGGAATCGCCTCCATGATGCAGGTTTCTCGTGCAAGCGGAATATCTGGCTACCACACGACCTCAATGATAGGCAGCTTGAAGGGCGAGTCGATACCTGTCACGCACTCCTCCGGAAGAACTCGAATAATCCATTTCTGAGGAGATTGATAACCGGCGATGAAAAATGGATACTCTACAGAAACGTAACACAGAAAAGAAGTTGGGTACCCAGAGGTTCTCAGGCCGCAGCTATCCCTAAACCCGAAATTCGTCAGAAGAAGGTTATGCTGTGCTGCTGGTGGGACTGTAAGGGCGTCGTGTATTTTGAACTGCTTCCAATGGGTCAGACGATCAACTCCGTCGTCTAGTGCAGACAACTCGAAGATTTGAAGGCTGCAGTAGCAACGAAGCGCCCGGAATTGTCAAACAGGTGGGGCGTCACTTTTCAACATGATAAGGCGACACCACACAAAACTTTGGCCACCCGGCAAAAATTGGCATGGTTTGACTGGGATGTGCTGCCGCACCCAGCTTATAGTCCCGACCTCGCACCATCTGATTATCACTTGTTCAATTCTCTCCAGAACTCCCTTGATGGCACAACATTTGAATCTTTGGAAGCTATAAAAAATCACCTCACTCAGTATTTCGACGAGAAGGACAAGACGTTCTGGGAGAAAGGAATCATGAATCTACCGAGGCGATGGGCGAAGGTTATCGAACAAACGGTCAATATATCATTGAATAAAAATACTGTTGTCTGCATAAATAAAGCTCTTTAAAATCGGGTAAAAAAGCCGACGAACTTTTTGACTTACCTAATAATTGAATTAGCGAAGCGCGTAAGCTCTTTACGAGTTAGAACTTTTGTGTGTGGCAGTGTGTCTAAGAAGATATAATGATACACTTTACATATGTCCGTGAGTAAGTTTGATCACAGCGCACCCTACCTTCAGGACGTAGAGTTGTTTAAGAGAGAGCAACTCAATGGTAGCTAAAGCAGGGAAATCACTGTTAGCTTTGTAAGAAGACACGAACGTGTCACTCGGAACTCCGATGTTTTGTGGCATGAAAGAGCTGCAAACGTTGATAGGTTTGAAGTTATCTCAAGCCAGTCGAGACGGTCGCTAAATACGAGTTCAAGACTTTTGTTCACGCAGAATTGAATTACATTGGCACAAAAAATGGCGCGCCATTATTGATCACTCTAACTCTCTCCGGAATGAGTGGATTTAAACAGAACTCATTATGTTGTAGTGAAATTAAAAGAGAGGCGCAGCGAGTCGTAAACCGGTTTTACCCTTGAGAGTTGCTCCTCAAAAAATTCCACGCTGTAGCTAGCACAATTTGCATCAACACGCACTAGAAGGTGCCGATGATCTTCATCGGCACAGCATGTTGCATGGAGGTCAGTTTCAGCACTGATAAATTGTAGAGTCACGTTATGTGGATGATGACGAGTATAGGATCTAGTGAAGATCATTTAGGAATACTACGAATATCCTTGTATTCAAAATAGAGCGTGTGTTTTATTCCGGCTCGTATGCGACGATAGATCATTAAGAAACTCATCTATTCTCAAGCACTTTGAACAAAGCATATATGCTCAAGAAGCATAGTTAGGACTTCGCAAGCAATACTGCCCAACCAGCTGAATTGGTTATGTAGTTGTACCCGGTTGTAGGGGTTTTCAACTGTTGGCTACAGCGGTTTCTGCTATTGTTTGGCGGGTAGTACGTTGCATCGTTTAATAACAATTTTGTAAATCATGTATGTTGCGGCGTGGTCTAGGGACCTAATACGCGGTTCGACTCCTGATCTTGATCGCATTTTCTGAGCTGACACGGTTGAGAGTCAGTGGTCATGCTGCCACAACGACTGTTGGGGAACCTCTAGATACCTCAACATGTCCGGTCCTCGATGCACTGAAGATAGCCTCAGTCATTCTAAGCCCGCAGGGTTGGGACGGATGATAGTCCAGAATTTAAAAAAAGCAGCCTCATTAAGACATTTCTATGGTGGAATTCAAGTGTGTTTTTTATGCTTTCGGTCTACTCAACGCTAATATGATGGATTTCACTCTGTTTATGAATGTGACTACGTATTCCGTGTAACGATTAGAGGGATCGAGGGTTACTCTAAGAAGTGCTTTGTGCTTAATGACTATTTGTATTTTCTTGTTGTATTTTCTACGATCGCTAAGATTCGAGTGAAAAAATCTCCGTATGATTTCAGCCAGCAGTATGTTCTTGCAATGGCTCTTAGACCGGGAACCCCCGGTAACCTGTGAACAAATGGGTCAGGCCCTTCTGCAAGACACCCAAAGCTGGCACATCATAAAGGATTTTGCCGCGACGATTATTGAACAGAAAGATCTGGTGCAGACCGCGATGTGCGCTCTGATCACGCAACCCTAAGGAAGAAGTAGGGGTTGAAGTAATATTAAAGAATGGTTCCAGCTCCTCGCCTCTTCCTGAGGCCATTTAGGTGAAAGGTTTTTAGTGGGTATTATGCCAACAACATCGGCATCGAGTCCCACACTACCCGCTCTGGGTGTGCGTAAACGCATTTTTCCCTCTCACCATTAAAAAAAAAAAAGTATGTTCTTGCAAAACCTTGTGGTAGACCTGCAGTCCTCGCGTACTTCATCAGAGCCCTCACCCTAGCGCCCGGCTACCGAATAAGGAGTGGAGCGGCGAATTGACTTTCCACACGACTCAGATCCTCACCGGACACGATGATTTCCTGTCATACTTGTTCAAAATTAAGAAAGCCACATCCCCATCCCGGAAGTACTGCCAAATCAAAACTGAACACACGCCTGCACATACCATTTTGTAGTGTTCGGCATGGGCCGGATCTATCTAGGGCTAATGACAGCATTCTAAGAACACTCGTACAGCTTATAATTAGGTCACGTGGCAACTAGACCAGTATTGCTCGTACTATAGAGGATATACTACGCGCCAAAAAGAAGAAAAACCGTCCCTATATGACAAGAGCCCGCGGGACATTCCGGGATAGCTATATTTTTAAGTAACTCTCTTTCTCCAATTGTTTCAAGTTATGCTTATGCAGTTCCCAATCGGATGACTGTTCTTTAGTGGGTTGGATCCTCATATTACCGGCCCACACTTGAAAATGGGTTTCCTGCAGTAGTGTCCGTGTGTGTGTACCGTAAACAAAAAGTCCACCCAGCCTTCCAGCTCTCCGGGGTCTTCTTTTTTCAGAATCTTTTCTAAGTGCCTGATCCCGATATAAGAAGCTATTCTCTTCTCTCCATTTTACCCAAGATCCGGCTAAAATGGCTCCGGTGTAACCAGTACCGTCTGCGCCTTGTTTAGTTATTTTCTTATTCTTCTTGGAGTTAAGTGTAGCTGGTCCCCACACCAATTCATTATCTCAAATGCCTCGTTTGCTTGGTCCTCTAACAGATTTACGTTCTTCCCAGTGACTAAGATTGCCAGGTCGTCGGCACAGGCAGGGAACTCAACCTTACGAGGCCTGCTCACCTCCAGCACGCTGTTGTACGCTACGTTTCAGAGCGTAGATCTTAGCACGGAACCTCGTAGTAGTACACAAGCAGTTATTGCGTAGTCTGGGACTATTCTGCCTCTCCTTCTCGGTTCTTTGAGAAAAATAATTGAGTCTGGCCGCGAGTATCAACTCTCGAGGCCTTGGCAACCGTGTCGAGAAGGCAGATGGGCCTCTAGGCTGAGGCAGAGCCTGATTCCTTCCTTGGCTTCCCCGACCGTACTGGACGATATCCGGAAGGCCATCGACTTTGTGTGATCAGCGGCCGACGACAGACCTTTTTGACCAACTTCCTGGCTGTCGCGTGGTGAACAAAGTAGACCTGGAAGTGTGAGGTGCACTTTAAAGACATTAGCCGGCCGGCAGGCAGACCCAGTGTGGCCTGTTTCTTCATAGATCTTGTTATTTAGCCATAAGGTTAACACACCTGCTTTGAGGTTGCAACCTGTCCTCGTCGTCTGAACTCTTACAGTGATTTCGTGGCCTTAGGTAAGAAACCTAAGAGGACGTACTATGTTTTAAGCTGAGGTACTTAAGCTGTGGCAAAGGACCAGGTTATGCTCCTGGTCCCACTAGGCATCCTTCGTGTGCCGCGCGGTCGTGATGGCAGGACCCGAGATCGTGTCATCCTTGGCCTAGGCTGTGAGCAGGGTTAAGGCAGTGTTGGATAGTAGTGGCTGGGCAGATTGTCGTCTTAATTTGACTTCCTTCCCGATGATAAAGCTAACTAGGACAATTGGACAGCCCTACCGTTGCTGATAAAGCTAAACGACACGTCCTGCCTTGTCCGGCAATTGGAACTCTTCTGGACAACGAGACGACGTTCATAAGCACAGCACTACAGCTTGGTGTTGACCTAGCGTTGGCCCATCATGGCTTGTCATGCGCCTTGGGTACAGGCCGACGACAACATCACTCTCTTTAAATTACACTTTTAGTCGGGTATTGAAGTTTGCTGGCTTTTCGTGAATACTTCATTCAACGAGGAAATGCGTTCGAAATTCAACGAGAAAATGCAGCATCTGTTCGGGCTAATCCTGGGTTAGAAAACCCGTGACTACGTGTTCACGCGGAGACAATTATTCACTCCGAAGTGGTAACCTAACAGAGTTATATAAATAAGTTCTATATAAAAATATACATAAGTATAATACTGTTACATTTTAGAACACTATATTCATATTATAACAGACACACATGTCTACCTCAGGAACACTGAGGTAGATGTGTGTGTCCTGTGCGACGCTGGCGAGTTTAAATTCCTCCACCGGTGGCATGATTGGTTTTCGCCAGTTGGCAACGTATAGCGTAAGACATTTTATCCTGTAAAGCAAAGGAAAACAGAAGTTCGAATGGTACGAAAAGCCGCACCTGCGGTAACAATCGTAGTCCCCCGCTGAATAGTTGGAGAACTGAAAGTCTGCTAAGGGGGACACAGTACTGTCTAAAGCGGCCAGGCAACGCCTCTCTTTTTCTTCGGTTTACGTTTATTCGATGTACAATATCGGCTTGTGCGACGCAAGCAGGGATTTACAGGGATCAGGCAGATGACCCAATCACAACTAGATATGCAGTTTGACGAGCGATCTATGTTCAAGGATGCTGAGCTCAAAAGAGGGCTTTGATTTTGTGGAGGTTGTTACGAGAGCGAAGACAAAGATGAAGAAAGAAAGGCAACAACGCGTGGAGCGTCACCAGCAGACTGAAGATTGAAAGCCGGACCAGCGGCCGACCTACATACGCTAAAGCCAATACCACAAATATCCCGGTTATGTAGGTTAGGGAATCACCAGGTTTTTAGTGGGTTTAAGAGTCCCACACTACTCATCTGTACGCCACGCCAGATGCTTGCTATATAGTGTCATGCTATATTGCGTTAACTTAATTTATTTTGTTGAGCAGCCGTTGGCATTTGAATTTGAATGCGCGGGGGACCGCAAACGAAATATATATATATATATATATCTTAAGAGTGGCTCAACAGAATTTTAGCTCCCGATCTCCCGAATACATGGCAATGGCTTAGCCACACAACCATTGCACTACTGAATAATTTTGCCACTTTTGCGACTTGCGGCTGTTAGCTCAACTAGTCTATCTTCCCGCTTACGTTGTTTATGAGGCTACTTTTAATTGTAGTGAAATGTTATTGTTGTTGTCGTCGTCGATATTCTCGTTGTTCTGACTGTTGTTGTTATCGTTGCTGTCGCTGCTGCTGCTATTACTCTATATCAATATTAACCTCACTTATCTGATCAGTTATTCATTGTAGACGTGCATTATAATTGCCGAAGAGCTGCCGGACGCGTCAGCTGCCAGCAGGAGCGCTAGCAGCAGCGGCGGCGGCGCCGACAGCATCAGCAGAAACAACAATAACAGTACCAATAGCAACAACAACAACCACAACAACACCGACTGGGAGCTTGCAGCTGACAGATGCTTATCGCCCGCCGCACACACGTTGCTGGCGCTGTTTGTTGTTGTTGTTGTTACTGTTGTTGTTGTCGTTGTTGTCGTTGTTGTTGTTGTTGTTGTTGTTGTACATTAGTAACACGGGCTTCCCGTTTCTCTTTTGCGTTTCCCAGGGCCTTCTGTTGCTGCACCGACTACTCCTATTGCTGCCACAGTAGCTGTCGAGATAGTTGTATAGAATAAATGTAAACGGAAGAAAAAGAGAGGCGTTGCCTAGCCGCTTTGGACCGTATTGTGTACCCCCCCCCACCTAGCAGAGTAGCTCTTAGTTCTTCATCTACTCAGCGGGAGACGACGACTGACGCTACTACGATTGTTACCGCAGGTGCGGCTTTTCGTACTGCTCGAACTTCTGTTTTCCTTTGTGTAACAGGGTCGAATGTTCTCACGCTATACGTCGCCAACTGGCGGAAACCGATCATACCATCGGTGGCGGTGTGGTGTAGTGTCGGACTCGAACTCGGTGGCTAGACACATTTCCAGAGGTGTCTCTATCAAGCCAACCCTCTCTAAACCAACCAACCCCCCTCTCACTATTGCCCAACTTTAGTCTTGTATGAGCCCCAGTGCGTCATATCCAGACTAAGTTGGGCTGGCAGGGGAAGTGGTGGGCGCTGCATCGGATCAGTGAGCCATCGTAGTCGCTCGAGTAACTTCAAGCCGTTCGTTAGTTCTCTCGTTTTAGTTCGTTATTGTTGTTAAGGTGCATATGAAGATTATAAACCAAGCTTCTTCTACTGCTCTCTGTTTTGTGGTCTATTTTGCACTTTACCTCTTGGCATGTGTGAGGAACTAAATTGTGTGCGTTCCACGTTGTTCTTTTTGTCCGTTGGGTTATCCCAGTGCCTGCTTCTCATTTGCGCTTGAAGGTCTTAGGCTGATAATGCTTCCAAGGACAGTGTGCTTGGCACCTATGGAGTTTGTCTTTGTTTACTTTTGGAAAGCGCATTTGCTTTAAAATAGGAATCAAGCTTCGGTGCTAGGTACTTTGCATTGGGCTTACGAATGCTGAAACTTCTACTTCCCGGCATATGGTAAATCCAGATGTGGTCTTCTATATTAGATCGTTGATCTCTATTAAAACTTGTAGAAAAAAAAACGTACATCAACCTCAGGCCGTCACGACGGGACAAGAAATACTGGCATCTAACTTAAGTGCTGAAAATTCAGCAACCATCGTTTGTAATTTCTGCTTCGGGAAATGCGATACTATGCAAAAAGTTTAAGGAGTGTTTGAAGTTTTAAGGCTCAATGTGCAGAACAATGTGCATACCAGGAAACTAGTTAGAAGCAATGTTTGGTATTGGCAACTTTGAGGACGCCATCACACCGTATGTCCATCCTGGGCATATAGTACAACGTGTATATAAATAAATGGCAAACAATCCTCTCCTGTGCAATCTGTACTGCAATACCTAATAATAGAATGTGGGTTGCTGATACTGCTTACTAATGACCTAAATCAGTACTAAACCACCCAGGAGCCCTTAAATACCCTAGTTTTTTATGAAGCTTTGCGCCTCCTTAACTTTGAAGTAACATGCGGAGAAGCTAGAAGGCGAGAACTTAGGTTGGTTGCTCGGACTTGTGCGCGAGCTAGTTAATAGCGCTTCCAGGTAATCGCAACTTACAGTAAGTCAATATATCCACTGCCAAATATCCCACAAACCGCAACATTCAGGGTCATGCTTAGTGGCGGTTCAGGCCTTGCCAGATTTTCTTGATTAGACGTGACCCAGCCTTATTCGCAAGATATTCGATTGTTATAGGAACATTTTGCATGGATAAGTGCTATTTTTTACTTTCAAGCATGTCATACTGAGGTATAGAGCGTCCGATTTTGACACAAGTCATAATAAATTAAATCAATTAAATCAACGAACAGTCGTGAATCTGTTCTTTTGACATGACGGCAAACTCACTCTTCTGCGCTTTAACTTAAAAACACGCACGTATTTTTTTAAAACAAAAATGTTATAATATAACCTTTTGGGCATACATCCTTTGTGTGCTACTAAAGTGCACAAAGTACACACCACTGATAACAGCGATACAGCAACAATAACGATAAAGTGTGCAGTGAAACTCGACTTCTCTTATCGGAACCGTTAGCCTAATGCGTTCCAAGACGATTTTTCTCCCGTTCGTTTTCTTCCGGTAATGCCTCTTCCTCGACTGACGTAGTGCTGTTATGAACGGAGATGCAGCAGAAGTGGTCTACAGCGGCCATTGCCATGAAGGCCGGCTGATTGAATAATAACACGGACACAGCGTGGTGCAGCGACTGAAGATGGTGGAGCACTAGCTAGCAAGCGAACGAAAGTATCGAATGGGCCCAGGCATGGAGAGGCAGGTAGACTTTTTTTTGAGAAATATACGTTATTCATGTTGGTCAGTTAGTCAGTTACTTAGTTAGGAGGATCTCGTGTCGGGCGGCTCGAGAAGCATCTAAGCATACAAAGATGAGTTGCTAGCGCACTAATTAAGGATGGCACGACATCGTTAGCCCTTAGCTCAAATGCTGTTGGTGCTGTCCCCTTGACGCGCATTGTCGGTCGTCAGCGCATTAACAACAATAACAACAACAACTACAAAAACTACTTTCATAGAGGAGCCATGGCTGTTTTCTGCCCATGCCCCTGCCTCCAACGAAAGAGCTCCTATAAAGAACGACTGTGCTTGCTTAAATCTATTAAACGACCAACCCGCTACTATTCCAATAACTCTAGATTTGCGAATATTTGAGATGCCCTCAACAGGTGCCGGGGCAACCTGATCTAACAAAGAGGGCTATGAGAGGGTAACATCGGGCGACCCGAATAGAATAGACGATTAGTCTAATAGAAGGTCGTGATAATAGTCTAGGTCTTATTCTTGAAACAGTTAAATAGTGGTTAGGCATACTCGGCCTATTTTATTTATTTATTGTTATTTTTGAAAATGAAAGCTCTACGATTTTCTTAAAGACAACGGTACAGTGCGACACGGGTGATTCTTACCATTAATCTTATCACCTTTCTGTTGGATATGGCTGTACTGGTACTGTGCATGAGGGACATATAAATGTAATATGCGAGTTGAGCTATAGGATGTGTGAGTATTGTAGTTCATAATAGGGCAGCTGAGCTTATATATATATATATATATATATATGAGTGAACAGAAAATGTTTGACCTACCCTAAAAAGCAAGTACACCCCATGCCCCAATTGTAAAGCCATGGCAAGCTACCTTATATTTTGTTTCCTATGTAAAAAGCTACTAGCACTTCTAGGCAAAAGCTGACAAAAACAGATCTAAGGTTCACTCTCGATCTCAAGATAAACACTTATATGCATGCAGCTATACTTGTATACTTATACGCAGCAAGTACTGTACATAGTATATAATACTAAAGTGGCGATGTAGTATAGAAAAAAAGTGGTCAGCAGTTGATTCAAAGACCAAAATCCGCTGAGAAGAAACCACTAACAGCTGTTAAACGCATAGTGTGGCGCGCTAGGGCAGCATTGCTCATCTGCTAGTCTTAAATAATCTTTTCTATCTTAATTTTTCCCTGCTGAAACTGTAATTCGTAGGTCCCGCTTGCGCTTGAACAGACGGACGACCCTTTTTAGCAGCACGCTGCTTTTGATAGATGCTGTTGTTGCTGGTCGTGGTGATGGTAATGACGCTATTGCTGCTGCTGCCACTGCCGTCTGCATACGACGCGGACACCGGCGGAGGTTGTTACATTTGCGATGATAGCGTTTATCTTGAACAAAGATTTGGTCTAGCCAGGAGGACGTGGTGGCGGTATGCACAGTATGTCCTAGTCGGGTGGACCAGGCCACGGAGCGCAGCTACGAACGGACACGACTGACGTAGGTGTAAGCTTTTCTGTGTGGTTCATGAGGGTCGTCGTCGTCGTCGGAGGTGGGGGATGAGCGGACGCATCCCGCCCACACAAGAGAGGAGGCCCACCATATGTAATTAGCTAATGCCCTCCGCCGATCACCTCACTTGTCCGGTCCTGCTTGCCTGCCCGTCTCTGCATCTGCCGGTCGTCGCTCGCATGAAAGATCCAAGAGTTGAAGTAAAGTTCGCTTAGAAGCGGGCGAGGGGCGCCGGGTGGAAGGCGTGGACTCGCTAGAAACCCGTCGCCCCCGAAGAACGCCGCAGTTCGCAACTAGCGATTAAAACTTTACAACTGGTCGGTTCGCACAGACGACCAGCCCCATCTCTCCCCCATCCTTTTCATCCTCCCCATCCGGGTCTCATGCTGCTTAACCATCATCACAAGCGCTAACAACAACAACAACAACGATCACGACGACCACCACCACCCTACGAGACCACCCTGCTGTTTCTTTGCCCCCCCCCCCCCCTCCCCTGCTCCTACACACCTCACTAATCAACTCTCTACCTCTAAGCCTTTACTTGGTCTATATTGGCTAGCACGCGTTTAGGTGTGTATGTATGTATGACTATTATTATGCATGCATATGCGTGCACGCATATATATATATATATATATATATATATGCATACTGCCTCGTGGCAGTTTGTTTCCCAAGCCCACAGTGGGTATAGAATTGTAATAATGGACAATGGCTACTTAGAATTGAATTTTTTTAGAAAACGGTGTTTAATTCTAGGCTATCATTTGTCCCCTACGGACTTAGAATCGCCGTCAGGTATATTTGCAATACACCGAGAACCGGATATTTTGAGACATCTAGTGTTGTCCCAGCAGTCCTTTTCCCAACAGTGGCAGCATGTCCGCTGACTATAAGAGATATTTTGTCATATATTTTCAACAAGCACCGCTCAAAGAAAAGCATTGATCAACCACGGGATCGAGCCGGCGACACTCCGGTAGATGACAACCATGACTAGCGCCCCACTAGCCCACTCGGCGCCTCCTCTTGGACAACGGCTGGTCGAGCGACATATATCAACCGTGACACAGCAGTATTATCTAACAGAGTTAGTGCCATCACTAAATGAGACAGCCGCATTTAAACTAGAGCGATTTGCAAAATATTCTCCCACAAACACTGACTGGCTTATCTAAGAACGATTTTGAAAAAAACGCAATGGTTTTCCTATAGCGCTCTATCTTTGACGCTCATGCAATACGGTAGGCACTAACTATTCGTACCGAAAATAACTTTTGTTTCGGGGGCAGAAAGTACATGCATCACGCAGCTAAGAGGTACATAATTCGGTTTCAGGTTATAATTTATCGTGCATTCGACATAGCGAGTACCACCAACAATCTTCCACTTCGTTCGTAGTAGTACTTTTGGGTTACTATCGAGATTTTCCTTAGAATTGCGCTACGGATTCTTGGGCGTTGAACGAAATTTTTGCCTAGGGAGCGACGGAGGAGTGCCTGTGCCACTGGAACGTGAGAGCGCATAACCTTATGGCTGTCTGCCCGTGGTTAACTCCGAAGCCAGCGACTGTTGGTTTTCGTCACGCGCAATCGCGCAGGGTCGATAGCTACCGACTTAGCCAACTTCCCCTATCAAAGGTCTACGTACAACTAGTTTCAATGTAAGTATTTTCATGACAGATAAGAATGTGACGCCAGCTTAAGTAGTCTCCAAACAGGTCGACTCAGCATTGTCGTCTCATTAGTAAGACCCCGCCTACCCGCTTTAAATTGTCACCTGTACGCACACACTCATTATACGTGGTGCTAATTTGGTACGTCAACTATTGTAGCCATTAAGCTCGGTTTCTTAAGCCTGCATGAGAATACGTAATGTTTGCAAATGCGTTAGTTTCACTCTGTCTTTCGTGGCCTTTCGTGCTGCTGATATAGAAATTTGGCTGCAACATGCACAGGAGTACGAGCAGCGCTACTCACTGTTAATTATCATGCTAGATGTCGGCCTTTGTTGCGAAGGTCAAATGACCTAACTAAAATGGCAGTACAATTGGTGTGACGGAACCTTT
This sequence comes from Dermanyssus gallinae, assembly GCA_003439945.1. Classification (NCBI taxonomy): domain Eukaryota; kingdom Metazoa; phylum Arthropoda; class Arachnida; order Mesostigmata; family Dermanyssidae; genus Dermanyssus; species Dermanyssus gallinae. The sequence continues at coordinate 106,695 of QVRM01006790.1, forward strand.
CAGATCTTGGAAGGAGGGGGGCGGGCGCTTAATGATGGCAGCCAGCGTTGGGAACAGCGTAGACAATTGCGCACGACAGGTTGGGTTATCGGAAGGTGTCCGTACACTTGATTCCGAAGAAACTCTGCAAAACGCAAAAGAAGCTGAAGGTATGGGGGACTATCACTGCAATACCTGTTTTGGTATCATGGAGACCCCGCGTTTTTAGAGCAGATCGTCACCCGTGTGAGAGTTGATGCCATCAGTTCACGCGAGACAAAGATGAAAAGGGAGGCATTAAGGAACCGATCATAAATTATTATCGAAGGCATATTTTATTGGTATCTGCATCATGTTGTCATGCATGCACTTAGTTTATGTAGTTCTTTATAAACAGAAACAGAAAACCAGTTTAGGGACATGGCAACTATTTTCGTGTCTATTGATTGATTGAATGATTTTCTGTTCGCTTGGCATATATACCTAAATACACATGTCACCCTTTTATATCAGGGGCGTTTAGAGCGGCAGCATATATATTACCTACGCATCCATATAATTCATGTTTACTTCATAACCTACTGAGTATTTGCTTTCCATTGTGACAACCTCTTCTTTGAAATATCGACCAGGTCATTTCTAGCATTTGGTCTTAAAGCTAGCGCCTCCTACAGCTCTATATCTCTGCTCCCCCCTAAAGCTATACTTTCTTTAATAATATGTTCGATTGACTCATTCTGTAGCCCACATGCTCGACATGCTGTACTTTGCCCCTCCTTATATTTAGCTCTATGTATCCTTGTATCCAACACCCTTGCCCTGGCATCTGCCAATAGCCCACTCGCTCTTGAATTATCGTATACCCATTCTACCCCGCCCCTTTCCCGCTTTTCCTTTTCATACATCGTTGCCAAACTTGATCTGGCGCTCATCGCCAATTTCCATTTGTCTGTATATGACTTGTTTACCTTCAATTTCACCATTTTCTCTGATACCCTTGCTCTTGCCCATTGCTGACAATTGTACCGGGTTTCTACATTCTAGTATGTACATCTATATTTAGGTAAATATATATATATATATATATATACTTCGCTTATGATTTTTATATAATGCAGTGACATCATCACTCAACTTAGACTTACAAACCTAGAAGTGCCAGTAGGTGGCGGAGCTAAGGTTAATTAATAGAAATGAGCGTTCTAGCATTCGTCATACATTTCGCTATTGGATTATGTGGACACTTCAGCCCAAGTTTGCCAATTTTAAGCCAAGTAGCTTCGGAAGGGTATCGAACACGCGATTCCTGGTATCAGAGTCGCCGGCCATCTTTGCTTCTCCCGTTCGTTATTCGGACTGGGCTGGGCGTGTATGCCTTCTTCGCTCGGTACCCTCGACCAATGGGCACTGCCGACTTGACGAGACGGCGGTCGCTAGTTTTTGCGTTTAGCGGCTAAAACTGCTTCTGCCAAATGCCCAATCAACCCATGGGTGCTGTTGGTACGAATGTTAATTATGATAGTGGGGTGATGACGAGGAAAAATCAAAATCAAAAGAGATAAACCCGTAAAGGTTTGTGCCCGTAATGACTCATCTGATCCTACTAAAATGCATATGTGCACCTAACAATACGACACTACAGCTTCGGCGTTTTCTATTGGAGTCTAAGTGAGATGAGTTAATATATGACTTTTTTCGACCTGGAGTATCAGCCTGGGTCTCGGTCGGACCTTAGTGATTTCATATCTACAGATTTTATTTTTCTGCACAGTCTAGAGACCCTGTCAAATCAACATTTATACTTGTGAACATGCTGTTTCGTTGTTCTATCATCAAGGACTCTCTCGTACTATCAGGCCCACCAGGGGTGTTCGTCAGGGTGATCCCCTGTCACCCCTGTTATTTAATCTAGTTCTTGACGACATTCTCAGGAAAATAAACTTAGACAATTTAGGATATCGACTAAAAGAAGGAAACCGCCTTATGGGCCTAGCCTTTGCGGACGACCTCATCCTCCTCGCCTCCACCAAGAACACCCTCCAACAACTCCTAGATTTAGCTTTCCCCTTACTTAAAGAAAGAGGCCTTGAAATCAACACTGATAAGAGCTTTACGATCTCGCATCTTTATGATAGCCGGGTGAAGAAGAGCCTTTATCAGTCAACCCCCGAATTCTCCGTTGGAGGGAGGCAATTGCCAGCCAAGGGTATATGCGCTCGATGGAGATACCTTGGCATCGAGTTCGACAGTAATGGCAGAGTCGACACGGCCAAGGTCACTCTCCTAGAACTACTCGGCAGACTAACATCAGCTCCCCTTAAACCCCAGCAACGCTTAACAATACTGAAACAATTCCTTATCCCGAAAATTCTCTATAAACTGGTCGCTGGTCCCCGACCGTCTCAAAAATTCCTCTTAGAACTAGACTGTGAGATCAGGCGAACGGTGAAATTGCAGTGGCTCAAACTCGAAAACAGCGTGCCAAACGCCTTCCTATACGCGCACATCTCACACGGCGGTCTGGACATCCCCTGTCTCCGTACACTAATTCCCAGACTTCGCCTCTCCCGCCTCACTGCCCTGAACAGATCATCCCACATAGGCACTCAGTGGCTGCTGTCGTCCGATTATCACAGAAAGGAGCTGGCGAAAACCAGCGCTCTCTGTGTGTTCGATGACACGACCATTGAAGACGCCGCACACGAGACCGAGTACTGGTCTCGTACACTACATAACACAGTCGATGGGGCTCACCTGAAACACACACACCTAACCCCTTTTACAAATGACTGGGTCAAGGGTACTCCTTACCTATCCGGTAGGGAGTACATAAACCTGATTAAGTTAAGGATCAACGCACTACCAACGCGTGCCAGACTCGCAAGGGGTCGCCCCGGGTACGACAAATTTTGTCGTCATGGGTGCAACGCTGTCGAGACGCTGGCCCACATCGCTCAAGTGTGCGATCACACCCATCGCCCTATAATCAAGCGCCACGATGACATATGTGAGCGAGTCACCCGCCTACTCCGTGCTAAAGGAATGCAGGTGGAACGAGAGCGCACCTTCCGAAGACCCGCCGCACCGGCTCGGAGACCAGACCTCGTCATAACAACACCTACGAGGGTCTGGGTCTTGGACGCCGAGGTCTGCGGCCCCTCAAGAGACCTTGCATTGGCCAGACGGGATAAGATCAGGAAATACGATATACCCGGGGTCAGGGATCAACTTCCCAGCTCGCTTCCCCACCGATTCGGGTCCATCACCGTGTCGATGACCGGTGTATGGGAGCCCGAGTCGGTGAAGGATCTCCTGACTCTCGGGTTATCGAAGAAAAACCTGATCGACCTAACCGTCCTGGCCATGCAGGGTACCCTACGGGTCTTCCGGGCGCACCGGGACCACAAGAGCTGGGTCCGTCGCGGAGGAGGAGCAGGCGAACTCACCGGGAGGCGATTTTAAACTATTTTTTTAGGCGGGCACTGCCTCAGTGTGCAAATGTGCAATTATTGAATAAATTCAATGTTGTATTCCTGTATATTCGGCTGTATAAAGCAAGTTTGCTGTCCGGAGTTCTATATTGTTTACCCGTCTAGAGCCCATACTTGTGCAAGCACATAGGCATGACTAACGGCGTTTAGAGAAAATTTATTTAAAAAACTCTGCAGAAGATGTGATCTTGAACCGAATCCTGCAAACCTTTCGTCGCTATCAATTCTACTGAACAACAACGACGCGCAGGTACTATTGCAACTAGCGAGCGCTGATCTTACTGACCGTTTCTTTGACGTATGTGAACAATAAACATTTGCAGAAGCCAAGTAATGCATACTTTCACCAAAATGTATTGCAAGACTTAAAACAATCAATAATATGTTCGCCGGGCGTCTAGCCAGGTAGTCGCAAAACAGGGCAGCTTCGAGGGCCTCATCATTGCCTATCAGCCTCTTTACACTCGTTGTTAGGTAAACAGAGACGTTTTCTATTCTATTTGAAATCTACTCGTTTAGAGCTCGTGGAAGTCCTCAATCGAGATTGTTTTCTCACTATGTAGAGTGCAAATGTGAGTTCTCGCAGACGATACTGGACTTTGTCGTTGCCGCATCGAGGTGGCTACAGGCTAAGGTCACAAACGAGGAAGAAGAAAAAGGGACATTTATGTCGTACCGTGATCAAACCCGCAACTGTATCCGTGAAAAGAGTCGCCGGCCTTTATATCTAAGCACTAAGAACGAATGTAAATAACGCCAAGAACGCGTTGTGGCGACCGCGTCGTTACATCTAACCAATCGACGGCACACGTGAGAGTGCAGTTTCGTAGCCTAAGTCAACGCCTAACTAGGCAAATTTGTTCAACTGGCTTCGGTTCCAAGTTCTGTCACGACCGAAAGTTTTACACGAGTGCGATACATTTTGTCACCGTGCATTTCGGCCATTCAACGTCGTTTGACGATGATAGTCCGTGCCAAACGTACGTAGCCGTAAGAACACCTCTCACTCGGGTACACGGGTGCGTAACCCTATTGCTGTTGGTAACTGGGTAAAGTCAAATATGTTGAAACCTGTAGCGGATTAATTTATACTTAATATATAAATAAAATCGTATCGCTTCCTCGTCATATGTCATACGAAATGCATACGTTTTCGGAGCGCAGGAGCGTTCAGGCAGCTCGTGTGTGTACGGGGCACGCACGAACCTAACAACGGGCCGGGGACAGGGCAAATGGGCAACGGGCCGGGGGACAATCGTGTAACTAAGGTCTAAGGTCGGCAGACGCTCACCCTTCTAACTACGAGCGATTGGGCACACCGCAAACCACAGTAACAATGTATAACACCGCTCGAGCCTTCAGAGTAACACTAAAGTTGAGTAGCAGTATCAATGAAGGAAGGAAGGCTCACTTATTCACCGCAGCTTCTGAAACAATTCAGAGTCTCTACGGCTTGGTGAATCGCAGAAATTATTGGAGTAAGAGAGCATGGCTGTCTGGTCGCCGTCGTTTTTGTCTCTGAGTTCCGTCAGAACCTACTTCAAGCCGATTCGTGTCTATTACCTCCTGACTCTGATTCTCTACGTCCCATATATATATATATATATATATATATATAATCATTAAAGTCTGCCAAGACTCACGCTATACTTTAGCATTACACTGCGCTGATGTGACATTGCTGCTGTGCCCACTAGAAGAGGTCAATTGGTAGGGTAGAACATGTGTGCAGTACTCAGTGGCAGGAACTTCTAAGGGCTTTACGTGACGAAGTAAAAACTAAACCATCATACCAATGCTAAATATATCTAGCCCAGGTTGAAAAGCATTTGTGTTTATAGGTTTAGTTTCTAATTCTCTTGTATATGTGATTTAGATACAGAACTGTGCTCTTGTAATACACATATATATATATATATATATATATATATACCAGGGCTATACCTTTAATATGTAGCATATATATATATATATATATATATATATATATATATATATATATCAGGGCTATACCTTCAATATGTAGCATATACATATATTTAATACACACTTAATAATACACTTTAGCAGCAGCAGAAAGAAGAAGACAAATACAACAGCAACAACAAGAAGGAAAACAACAGTAATGACAACGGCAGTAACAACAATAGGAGCTGGCGCCACAGCAGCAACAGCGTCTTCAATCACCGCCCAGTGGTTGGTTGGTGATCGTGCGTCGTAAAGGCCGCAGCGGCGGCTCCGCTCCGTCACCGAGCAGTTCGAGCCATAGAGTCGCGCACGCTCGTTTGGCCAGCGGCGATCATCGCTCGAGGCCAGTCAGCTAAAGCTGAGGAACAGCGACTTCACATCCGGCCATTATAATCACCACCACCACCATCACTACCGTTGCTGCCACCACACTTTGTCGTTTTGGTTGTTATCATCTGCTGATATCATGGCTATTGTGCTCGCGGACGCGGATTCGAACTCTTCCTTTCCTCTTCAATCTTACCCTGTACCTTCTACCATCTTCTCTCGTCTCTTTCTCTGTCCTTCTCTTTATATCCCCCCCCCCTCTCTCTTTTTCATGTATTCTTTTTGTTTTGTTTTTTTTATCACCATTTGCCTCTTTCTTTCTACCGATCTCCATTTCATCGTGATTCTCTTTCGTATCTCCGCTTTCGCTTGTTCTTTATCCCTGTCTCCCCCTCGCTCTCTAGCTCACCCTCCCTACCTTTTCCTTTCTCTCTGTTGTCCTCTATGCGAATCTTTCGCCATTCAAAGGTACGCGCGTCGTCATCCTCCTGGCGGTGAATTCAACGCCGTTATTCATGACAGCCCAAAGCATGGAAAGCAGCTGCAGCTGCTTTACAATTAAGCAGTATTAGCAGAGATCGTTGTCGTAGTAGTGGTCAGGGCCCGGTGGCGTGGTGGCATGCGTCTGCGCCTCGCGACCGGAGGAGACACATAGGTGCACGGGTTCGAGCCCCACCGTTGCACCGATTTGTATTTATGGGGGTCCGTCTATGAAGCACTCCCGCGAAAAGCAGTCCCATGGACGTTAAATCTTGGCTGAGAGTCAGCCCCAAAAGGATTAGTAGTGTTGAGCCCGGTGACGTGATGTGTATATTCGCCTACGCCTCGCGACCGGAGGTGACACATAGCTTCGCAGGTTCAAGCCCCCCCCCCCTTCCGTTGCACATTTGTATCTATGGGGGTTCGTCTATGAAGCAATCTCGCAAGAAGCAGTCCCGTAGACGTTAACTCTTGACTGAGGGTCAGCCTGAAAGTTTATTATAGTAGTAGTTGTAGTAGTCGTCGTCGAAGTCATATTAGAGGTAGTCCCGATGATGACATGACTGTGCCATAAAAATTAAAAAACAACTGTGATGATTGTTGTTGTTGTCGTTGTCATCGTCGTGGTAGTAGAATTTATACCGTAGCGGTTGCAGCTGTACAGTGAACAATCAATGACGGCGACCGGACCACCGCGTCAGCTTTGGTCAGCCTGGAGAGACGACACCTCACTCGTAACTTTCTCCGACCACCGGCATTGCGTTGCGAGGAGCACCTTCATGGGGGCATCGCTGGTCTTCTGTCGTGCTTGTCCAGTAGTTGCTGTTGTCGGGTTGTTGTTGTTGTTGTTGTCGTCCTATTGTTGTTATTGTCCTGTTGTTGTTGTGGCTGCTCGTGTCGTTGTCTGGTTGGGCGGTCTGTCGGTCTGCTAGTTCGGTGTGCTAGTTCGATAAACGATAAACGACGAATTGGTTTGCGCCATTCGTTCTCCGACCGTGGTCCCTATCGGGTAGTCCGAGAATGAGAGTAGTTGCGTTCGCGTCTGCGCGGAGTGTTCAATCCGTTGAGCTTCGTTGTTGTCGTTATCGTTGTTTGCTTGATGGAGTTGTTGTTGTTGCTGTTGTTGTTGTCGTTGTTGTTGTTGTTGTTGTTGCTGTTGTTGTTGTCACCGTCACCGTGCGTCGACACATCGTTTCAACATTGCGATGGAGTCGGCAAACAGTTCGTGACTGCTGACTCGACGACTGACGACGACAGCCGAACAGCTAACGTACGGTCGCGACATCGGTGCTAGAAAGTCGAAAAAGTTTGAATGGATCGAGAGAGGGAGAGAGAGAGAGGGAAAGCGAAATAAATATATATATATATATATATATATATGCACAAGGGAAAGATGAAGAGGAAGAGAGAGAGAGAGAGGGCGCCGATGCTGCTGGCACTCCCGCCGTCACGAAAGAAATTGATAATATGTTGCAAGGAAGTTACAGAGCGCCTGTAACGCCTTCCCTGCGACAGCTGCTGCTGCTGCTGCTGCTGGTGTTGCCGTAGTAACGACTGCTAGCAACGGCGTCGCTGCTGTTGCTGCTGCTGCTGCAGTCGTGGCTTGATCGATCGATCGAGTGGTCGGTCGGTCAGCCGCTTTCTGTTCGTCGCCGCCCTCAGGATGATGGCGATGATGATGATGGCGATGATGATGATGGTGATGATGGCGATGATGATGATGGTGATGATGGCGATGATGATGATCCTAGTGAAGTGGTCAAGGCGCTTCTTGTGGTGTTGGTCTCTGGTGATGCTGAAAGCAGCAACTTCGACGACCAGAGACGTCGTATTATTGAGAGATGAAGATCCCGTCCGTCCGCCCACGGCAGGTAGACAGACAAACCATGATAATGATGATGATGATGTTATTGTTGCTGTTATTATTGTTGTTGTTGTTGTTGTTCTCTTTTGACCACTATGATGATGATGATGATGATGATGTTTTTGTTGCCGTCGTCGTCAGCACAAAGCAGCTAGCCGGCAGCATTACTATCAGCATCAACACCGTCGTCTGCACCATCATCATCATCGCCATCGTTACCACCACCATCATCATCATCATCATCATCATCACCACCATCACCGTCATCATCACTGTGCCGAACAGAATGCCCTCGTGTATTCATTCCGTATACGTTTGAGTTTAGTCATCATTGTTATCATCGACGATGCGAAATATTAGACAATCAGCCAGCCGATGGCCGTTCTGCACTGCGAGTGTCTGCCCAAGCAGCTTTCGGCGGCGGCGGCGGCAGCAACGGCATCGGTGCCGCCGGGACTTTTGCTTCGCTAAACTTTTTTTTTTGCTCCGGTAGATTAGTTGTTTGTTGTCGAGGTTGAACACGGCGCCGGCGGCGATTGTGGCGACGGTTGATTGCGGCAACGATGGCATCGAAGTGATTGTGACAATTACACGAACACTGACTGGGGACTGGCTGAGTGAAACACGAGACTGGTAGTAGCCTTGAACGAAGGGACACAGTTTGACTGACTGACTGACTGCCTGGCTGGCTGGTTGGTACTTAAGCAGACAGGCATAATTAACCCAGAGATACGAGGCATTTATAGGAAGAAAGGTCAATCCATACAGACCGAAGGCAGGCGAACGCCAGAAAAGAGGCAACTAGATCACGTTGCTTCTATTCTGTTCTATTCAGACAAAATCTTCTTCTTCTTGCTAAAGTTGGATCGATCTAATTCAACTTCGCCGCCGCTACCGCCGCCGCAATCACCACCAGCAACCTCCATTCCTCGCTTTCCCCTTCTCTAGCTTTCACGCTCAGTCACAGCTTATTTGCTCGTAGTACAACAGAGCTGGTACGCCCCGTGCCCCCGTGAGCCGGACGACAGATGAAGGCCTCTTCATTACCACCGAAAAGAAGAGATCTCTCTCTATCTCTCTCTCGCGCGCTTGCTCTACACATGAACTGCAGACATCACTACTAGACGAGCTGAATGTTACGTCACAACAAAGAGCACTGTTGCTACTGCTGATGGTTGCCAACTGTGTGGTAAGTGTCAAGCGGAGCTTTGGTCAGCTTCCACACAGATTGCTTCGGACTTGCACTTCGACACAGAAAAAAAATGTAAAAATGAATGTAGATTAAATAATAAATAATAATAATAATAATAATTCATAATAATATTGAATTAATTAATGTAGATTAAATGTAGATTTCATTGTGTACAAATAAGTACTGAGAAAACGAAGGGGTTGTTGCATGCGGAACGTACGTAAAGTGTACGCAGGTGCGACGCCGCCATACTCGCGATCTTTTCGAAGATGGTCACAATGCGAGTCCTCTATATATATATATATATATATATATATATATGTCACTTTTTTATTGTATATCATGTGTGCCAAGTGTGCATAATGTGTGCATGTTAGCATGTCTCGACAAGACACACTATGTATTGCGGATCACCGGAGCGATATGCCTTCACCGCCGCTGAGTCTTGAGCTTTTGTTATGCAATCAGCGGCCATAATAATACGCCAAAGCCACACTATGCAGAGGATATCTAAGGTTTCTCCAACAGTCCTTGTAGCAGCATGGTCGCCGACTCTCAGCGGCATACTTTGAACATATTGCGTGGTCGACTTGATCGATTGCAATATCAGTGTGAACAATAGATGAGAGTTTCTTCATACGAGAGAGAACATCATAAAGTATATTAATCAAGCATTCCGACTGTTTATCGTTGCAATGTTGGAAGTACAAGAAACGGTTATACATGACTTGATGGAATTTTCTACTACTAATAATAATTTTCTAATAATAGAATATCCAGTTGTGCCAACAATACAGTGACAGAATCCGCATCAGCGTCTATCTGATCAGTTACAATGGATTAGATATTATCTTTTGATGCTTTGCAATTTGTCCAAGAAAGTTAGCTACCTCACACACAAATATAGTATTCTATAACACTAGCCTGAGAGTGACATATGTGACTCGTTCCCGTCCAAACAAAAGGTAGCTGCGATAGTTACCATTGCAAAAAATACGAAGCACATCATGAGGTTACACACGAGGACACTAGCCACATCGAGAGGAACCCCACTTGATTATTCACAATGTTCCATTGAAACCCCTCACGGTAACTTCAAACAAACTTTACAACCGATCTTACTGTTGACATAGCATTTATATCTGCCAGTGACTCCCACTAGAAAAAAAAAACCATATGAGTCTCGTTAGCGTATACAAGGTGGTATATGATCCACATGTCTCCAATAATAATAAAGGGAGTATTAGTATATATATATATATATATATACACACGGGAACGCACACTCTGATTTCGACAGTAACATTTTTTCACGTATGTTTACCTATAGTTCATGTAAACTGTGAAGATGTTGAGCTAGTGGACTCTTTCGTTTGTGTGTATATTTGCAAGTGTGTTGTCTCATAAAGTGTTTGACGTGCTAACAGACGCACCTCCCCCCTTAAGCTTATATATATATATATATATATATACAAACGTTACCGCGTGATGCGGAAAAAGACACAGAAGACACTGACATTGTCTAAACAACCATAATCAAATTAGAATAGTTAGACAAGGGTTACGTTCAATACGCGTTAAGCTTATCAACCGGATTATATACGCGTCGCAGGCTTGCTAAGTTCAAGATTGTCAAAGGTGGGGCAAACACACAACTCCCCAGGTGCCAGCCTGTATGCCGTATGGCATCCCCAATTTCACAAATAGGGCATTATCTTATTTCTAATAATTGTGTTTAGTAGGTT